>VDFB02277433.1:0-35691 GCA_007258455.2 Sequoia sempervirens
TGTCTCCCTCATATGACATAATTACTGAGAGTTTCTCTATAAATACACAACCCTAGATGCTCAATTCTAAAGGTTTGATGCACAAATTGATAAGTAACATTTGGATTTCAAAATTGATGGTTTTAAAAATTAAAAAAATTGAATTTTAAAAAGGGGATATGATTGCATGTGTGGTTAAGACTAGGGTCCACAATTGTACCCACAATCATATCTAGATTTTAAATAAATCCCTAAAAGATTCTATTGCTTCAATTATGAGGACAAATTATTAACAACTTAATGAGATAAGCATAAAATTCAAAACCACCTTAAACACAAAAATGAGATAAAGTGAATACTAAAATAATATATTCCAAACAAAACCAAAAGAAATACAAAGCATGGGGAAAAAAATATTCTATAATTTTTCAAGATAATGATGAACCTAAAAGAATATGAATAAAATAAAAATAAATCACCTCCACTAAAATCAGCACCAAGAGATAATGCATTTAGGCAACAAAATATAATATAGATTTCAATAATACTGTTAAAGAGGACTGGATTGCTTAAACAGCTAGTATTCCACTTGTGAATAATAACAAGAATACCATTAAAAAGAAAAAGGTAAACCATGACAGTCATCATCTCATAAAAATTCTCATATCATTATTAAGTACAGACAGATGCAATCAACATTCGGCAATATTATTAACTAACTCTGGGCAACATTATGCCTGCCTGCTGTGCTTTTGTACAATGTCTGATTGGAAAATTAGAAGCAGGCAAAGCAAATGAAAAATTACCAGTAAGTAGTCTAACAAGCCTTCACTTGACAGCATGACAAGCTAAATCATATTTCAAAGGAAAGTAAAATCTTAGCCTCCTCTAGGATAATCTTACAGTGGCCACAGATCAAATCTCATATAGTGTAGACCATATTTTGTATACATAGTAGGTTCGTCAAATTTTTATCAGAATTAGAGTGGGCACAGATCAAGTCCCACAGTTTGTGCAATTGCAGGCCTTGGGAGTGAAAGCACATACACCATAAGGCTTGTCAGGAAGGCCGCAGGTTATGGAGTAACAGCAAGCAGATGTAGTACATATGCTCTTATTGCTTTCACTGGCACAGCATGTACACCCTGAACATAACTGAAAAGGTGCCAATTTTCTTCTCTTGTTATCACTTTCCCATGCCCAAGGCATATACTTTATTTCTGGAACTGGGATCAGCTTCACATCATTTCTCTTCTCAACACTATCACTCTCGTTAGCCCTTATGTTCCCCACATGCATTCCCTATAACAATTGAAGAACAAAATTATTCATAGGAATCAATTCTGTCATGAAACCTTCCTGGGAACTATTTCATGATGGAGACCAAATAAGTCTAGTCTAGTATTTTGAGAGCTCATTAATCTAAAAAAAACCAACAAGATGCTAGCTTTTTAAGATCTGTCAAAAGAATAATAAACATTACAGAAACCCATAAGAAGAAACTTGTAATCAAACTTGTAATCATTAGAAGAAATTTAGAATTTAAGACATAAAATTTCTGATGAATATTTTGGGATTAGATTATGTAAGTTTTTTTCTTCATCGATGTTTTGGGTCACTCTCCATAATCTATTATCCATTATCTATTATCAGAATGAACAAACATGAGGAAAAAACGGAGTGTGATCTGAAAAACTTACAGTCTAAACTAAAAATATCCAGTCAAACTTAAAATTCTTAGGGTTTTTTCTTCTTTTCTTTGGCCCCATCTCTCCAATTCAATATGCAACAGACTTCACCAATATTTCTCTCAAAATCTCTATAATTGAAATAAATCAAGATTTACTGAAGATTTTTGCCAACTTACCTGCTGGTCTTGTGCTGCAGTAAACCATATACTGAAATCTGAGAAATTCCAAAACTTCCATGAGACCAAGACCAATTAACAGTAATAATCAAATTCAATCTTATGAACAGATCTACAATCCATTATTATGATAGTCTAAGTCAGTACCTGACAATGGCCAGAAGACCATGAGGAGAAACAGGAGGAGGAGCACATGATGAAGAAGAGCTTGAGCTTGTGCTGCCATGAGTACTCAAAAGAAATCCAAAGATGAAGAGAAGAGGAGGGAATGAAAAGGAGAAAGTATGTCAGCAAACAAGGCATACCAAACAGAAGGGCAAGAGAAATGTCCTGTGGTGATGTGAAAGCAAAAGGGTGAAGGGGGCCCATGAATAGATTCCTGGGTTTTAGTGGTGCTCCGCTTCTATTTCAACAGCTGGAGATGGGAGATCCAATGGAGGAGATCACATTCCCTCCTTATCTTTCGTTTTCATGTCCTCGTGAAAGTTCCCACTTCGAGTGGTACTCATTGCCTCCCACGTCCACCTCTTGTCCAAACTTATCATGGGAGTTGCTCAGGTTGGAAGATTTTTAAAAAATTCAAAGACCTGTAGCTACCACGTGTATTCATGATCATAATTAAGTGGGTTTTTTATGTTGACCTGCCCACCCGTTACGGTGCGGGCGAGTTACGCTGAGCGGGGAGTCCGTTCACTCGTGAATCATAATCCTCTTTGTCAATCGTATTATGTTTGAAAGCATAAAATAATTATAAGAGTCTAGCGAATAGAACATACGTCTCCTTCCAATATTGTCTGTAATCATGGCCGGATTTGTTAAAAGGATTGTCATCTTGTCTGCCTGTAACTTTCTGTCTACAACCTTTCTCAACTACCCCCACTCTTTCAGTGGGATGACCCTGCCAACAATGCCATATACGTTGACGCAAGTGACGGTACATTGTCTAAACAAACAAAAATGTTTAACATATGTAAGAGTTCCAAGTAAAGCTTAGTTTTCCCGAGTAAAGCTTAGTTCTTACCTGTGGTTTCAAAGGAAGGAGCATGTTTTTGGTTTTGAGTGTAATATAATGGTGTAAGTGTGTTAACAAAAATATTAAAGAGTTGATAGATATTTTGAAAGTATTAAAATATCAATGGATCTTTGATTTACGTGAAGTTGAATAGTTTTGAATGGGTTCGTCAAGAATTAAGTGAGGCTAAGTGCACGACTTCGACATCATAAGGGATGAGGTCAGGATTATGTTTTGGGCAAATTTGGTAGAATGGATACCTCTCATGGTTTCAACATCATAAGGGATGAGGCTAGGATTGTGTTCTCAACGAATTTGGTAGAATGGATACCTCTCAAGATCTCGACATCATAAGGGATGAGGCCAAGATCAATGCATTGGGCAAGACAAATTTGGTGGAATGGATACTCCTCAGTCCTTAGCTCTCAACTAAAGAGGTTTCAACCTAAAAACTAATGCTCGTGAATTATCAAATAGCTAAAAGTTATTTGTGCAGGATATAAAATCCTCGAGTCGAAGCTATAAAATCTTCCATTGAAAAAAAAATCACTCTTTAGTAAATAAAATAACTCTTAAGTGCATAAAAATAACTTTTGAAGTAAACAATGTAAAATAATTATAAAATAAAATGACTATTAGATAAATAAAATAATTATATTTCTAGATATAAAATAGTTTTTCAAATAAAAATAAAGAAAACAATATAATAAATGTCATTCAAAACATAGTGCAATGGTTAAATCATGGCATTATTGTTGTAGTTACCAAGGTTTAAACTTCCATTGGTCTATTGCGATTGTAGGCATTGTGCCCTCCCTAATCCAATATGTCTGTGGGTTTGAACATTCGAGTTGAAGTTGTTGGTGCTCCAAACTTTTACTAGATTGATATGTTCTCGAATTTTGTGTCCATATTGAGTAAAACTTGTGAGTTTGGACTATTCACATTAATGTAATGCATCCATACCAAGGATAAGATCCCCCATTTGTGTCCTCACATGGCTTGAGTCAAGTTAAAAATTCTTATGTTACCAATAAAACAAGAAAATTGAATAAAATGAAATCAGTTTTAGATAATTGTAAAGTAAATAAAAAGAACTCTTCAAATAAAAACAAAAATAAATTAAACTATATAAAAAATCTTAAATAGTTCTCAAAATAAAATAAAATATTTCTTTAGTAAGTAAAAATAGCATGCTTGTCTTTAAAAAAATTTACGTAAAAGACATGAGAGAGATCGTTTTCAAGGTGTTTATTTCATTGAAATCGTAATAAAAGATAGGTATCTTGAGAATAATATCTCTTTGTATCTTTTACATAGATTTTTTAAGATAGATATGCTAGTTGTTGGAGAACATCTGAATTATGTTGGTTTCAATATACATTTTTTTATAATATTTGTGATTTGTATGTTCTTGATATTTAATAATATAATTTATGGAAAAGAAAGTAAAATAATTCAACAAAGGTGGATTAGGGATTTTAATGAACCAAATTACTATAATTTTTTTCATCTTAGAAGTTAAAATTTTTAGTATATATGTTTTTAAGTATGCTTGGTATTTAGAAAGAAAAAGAACTACAAGACAATATAAATGTTGTAAACGTTCCTTTTAATAGATAATCATTTGGGCAAGGTGGTTGAGGCCTTCTCCATCAAGCTTGACTCTAATACCAACTAATCGCTTTGCCAAAGCCTATATTGTCTATTGGGATTTGCTCTTTGCTAAGGACCTTAGAATTGAATTCTTGGTTGTGGAGGGAGATTCTCTTAATATCATTAATGATCTTTATTGGAGTTGATGCTTAAACCCCACATCTCCTAAAAATCACCTGCAACCAAAACACCCTAGCACAAAAGAGATAAAAATTAATTGATTTACTATCAAAGCCTAAGAATTCTATTAATGTAATAATTAAAGATTGATTACAATATATAAAGTTATATCTTTGATAAAGGATAAATCAAATATTTATGAAACCTTAGATGGGGGTTTAATAAGATCACCACATGTGTCTCCTATGACTTGAGACAAAAAAATACATGAATTAAGTAAACTTAAGAATTTTCTAGTGTGAAAAGGACCTAATAATGATGATTAATTAGGTGGTTGTCTTTTCAATTATAACACCCCCCTTAAGTGCAACTTAGGGAGTGTTGGCAACACAAGGGAAAACAACTGAGAGGGGGGGTGACTCAGTTGTCCTAGAAATTTAAACTTATCAAACTTATTAACCTTATTCTCAGATCTGATAAATAACCATGAAAGCATAAACCATCAACACATCATAAATACACAACACCAAGATTTTTTACGTGGAAACCCTGTTAGGGGAAAAACCACGGTGGAGGTTAGTCCACAAGATTATACCCTGTTAAAAGTATAAAGAAAAATAAATGGGGAACACACTTGCATTCAGGCACACTACCTAGAGCTCACTACTCAAATGCAACAAGGCTTACTGCCCAAAATAAGACACACTGTCTTACAGAAACATTTGGATTACATCCATAGGATTTTGAACTGAGAAAATATCATTTGCTCATGCTTGATTACAGTTCTGATTAAGCACATGAACACTTCTTCACACTCTACTCATTCTTCTTCACACTCTGCTTCTGCCATCGAATGATTAGGACATTATTCACACATCTCATACATGCATCTGCCTTCAAATGGAATAAACAATCGCTTATATATATTCACAACAAGAGATTACATTGCTACATGTTGGCTTCAACAAAATAATAAAACATATGCAAACCGTTGGCCCAAAACAATAAATAATTTTCAATGTGAATCGACCAATGTTGGCCACAACATAATGAAGACCCAAAACAAAATCCTCGAACATGAAACACCTTCAAAAATTATTCCTCGAAGATCCACAACACGCTACAACACCCTGTCGGCTAAGAACATGAAAAACATGAACACGCAAGAGAAAATCTATAATCGCGAGCACAACTATTAATGCGGATGTGCAACACAAATAGAGCATGATCTAGAAATATCCACAAACATCATGAATCACTAGAGAAGCATCCGCAACAACTGAACTTACTAGAATCACATCATCTTCATTTAGGAACACCAACTGAAGCAACAGAATGACTATTAGAACACAATTGCTCATAACTCGAACAAATATTCATGCGGATCTTTGAAACTTGATGTGGATAAAGTAGATATACTCAACAAAAAACCCTTTAATCCACAACCTTTGATCATCAAGGTATTGATCTCGCCAACAGACTAAACTTCACTTCACCACTGACAACCTGCAACTTATTTTATTACAATTTTCTCAATATCCTCGACATATACAACCTTAAAGACATTAATGCCAATAGTGTCGACATCAATGACAACCTCATATCAACAACATCCAACAATATCCCCCTTTGGCATCGATGGCAACACTGTTAGAGTAATAAGTTATTACACTTAATTAATTACATCATATTGGTTAATTAATTAAGTCACTTATCACTTTAGTTACTTAAGCTAAACTTAGGCACATTAATAATTATTTATTAATTATCAAGTGTGCACACTAGGGTTTTTCCTTTTAGGGTTTCTTGATCTCCTTCATAAGGATTGATCTCATTGTAATTTATAGAATTCCTTAATAATATTATTTGCACATCTTCATGCAAAGCTCTTGCTTTTTCTGTTTTTCTCTTTTGTGGAAGGCTTTTCTGGTTTGCATGTCTGATCTTGGTTTCTAACATGCTATTAGAGCTTCGATTTGTAGCCCCTTCTTAGCCTTTTTGGTGAAAATCATTGTAGAGATCATTTGGGGTTCCTCGAGGGTTTCATTCCTTGAGCATATTCATGCAGCATCTTGGATCAGATCAAGGTTTTCCATTGGATTCAGAGCACTGGAAAAAGTTAGGATTAACTTTTATTTCACTGATTTTGGTCATCGTTGAAGAAATTTGTGAGGGTTTCAAGCTCGATGATTTTTTTGAGAGATCTGGGGGTCGCCTAATTTTTGGGGCTCTTTTGGACAAAAAAGACCTTGCCATTGAGTTCGCAGCACCCAAAAACCCCTATTTTCATATAAAATTTGTCCATTTTGGACACAATCGTCTGGAGAGACAAAAAAAATTTCCCAAAGGCCGTACAGCCCTAGGGCATGCTTCATGAGGCTCAGAAATCAAGAAAAATTCAAAAAAAATTAAAAAAATCAAAACCGGCATAAATTTTTTGTGTGGCCAATTATATTGGATCCCGCTACCATCGCTCCGCCCACCCGCCACCCACTACACCGCTCATCAGACGTTCAATCCCCGTGCTAGGTTAAGCTCCCGCCAGGGTCATTTTGGCGATCGAGAGCCAGTGCATCCACCCCATCACCCGCCCTAGCCCTGGTCATATCAGTGACCAAGGGCTCTGCCGCAGGCCCTTGACCGCTAGCCCCTTGGGCCGCCCAGGTGACCAGGGGCTTTCTTTTTTAGCCCCTGAGGGCTTCTGGAAGCTTTATTGGGCTTTTTCGAAGCACTTTCACAGAATCAGGCATAGCTTTTGCATACGGCATCATTTTTTCACAAACAAGATATCGTCATAAAGCTGGTTCCAGGCTCTATCTAGTGGTGCAAGTGCAGTTTTCTAATTTTTATTTTATGATTCTTTTTTCAGCCTTGAAAGTCAAATGTTTTTGTTTTCACTCTAGGAGACATCTTTTTACTCGCTTATCCATTTTTCGTGATTCTCATGGCATTGGAAAGTCGATTCAATCCTCTACACAGATCTGAGGTCCATTTTTATCAGGGAGGTAGTTGTAAACTTTTTTTGTGCATGCACTCATTCTTGTTTTCTTGCAGTAGGTTTACTTTTTCTCTCTCGTTTATGCATGTTTTGCATTCTCTCATTTTGCAATCATTGGGTACCTATTGTAATAAATGAACTGATATAAAGTTCCATCAGGGGGGTTTCTTCCATAATAATATGATTAGAGTGTGCATGCACTTTGATCTCCATCTTGTTTTGATGACAACTCACATGGGTTGTATCTGGTTTCTATAGTTTCTTTTGGCCACATCTTGCTTATAGCTTGACACATATCAGATTCACATCGGTTCACACTTTAGATTGAGAGCCTATGGTTAATGATCAGCATTGGGTCACATCTTAGTTTGAGGGCCACTGAATTTGTGGTTAATGTTCTAGAATCTTCATGGTACTTGCTCCTATGGATCAGTTTTAGTCACAGTTCGACATCAACATCGAGATACACGGCTTCCAGATTCTTTCATCATATCATTCCCTCTTATGGGGGGCATCATTTTATCTACTGTTGCTTCACAAATTCCAGGTGTGTTCCAGTTTGTGAGTTTTCCAGTGTTCTGTGGCATCGGGTTTGCTGTTGCATTATTATGATTCCCCCTAAGTCCTTCAGTGACTCTTATTTGGTTTCTTGTAAACAGAAGTATCTTTCCTTGCTTTCCAGATTCAGATTCCAATGTTACTCCACAGTGTTCTTCCAGTGCTTCTTTGCAGCAGGTTATCTCATTGTTGGGGGGTTTTTTCCCACTGGGTTTTCTTCTCTACCTCATTCATTGCATTTGTAAATGGGTACCTAATCAGGCCTTGTTTCCGAGACCCATCTTTGCTTTCATGCATCTTTTAATTAGTGTTTTAGCTACTTCCTAAGTTCATCTTAAGGGGGGGTGTTAGAGTAATAAGTTATTACACTTAATTAATTACATCATATTGGTTAATTAATTAAGTCACTTATCACTTTAGTTACTTAAGCTAAACTTAGGCACATTAATAATTATTTATTAATTATTAAGTGTGCACACTCTAGGGTTTTTCCTTTTAGGGTTTCCTTTAGCGTTTCTTGATCTCCTTCATAAGGATTGATCTCATTGTAATTTATAGAATTCCTGAATAATATTATTTGCACATCTTCAGGCAAAGCTCTTGCTTTTTTTGTTTTTCTCTTCTGTGGAAGGCTTTTCTGGTTTGCATATCTAGTCTTGGTTTCTAACAAACACATGATGGGAAAAACACCATCAACACAACTATCTCTTAGCACTTTCTCCCCCTTATATTCTGACTCTTTTCTCCTCAACTCTTTCACACGACTCTTCTTCCCACATAACTCTTCTCCCCAGATAATTAACAGTTTTTCACATGACTCTTCTCCCCCTTTGACATCAATGACAAATATATGTAGTATCTTTCTCCACACAAGCTCTGAACCAAATATCTGAACATTTGACTACTCCCCTGAGTATCAGCCACCACAACATCAATCTAGATCAAGATATGACTGTGAAATGCATAGATTGATGCAAGTCAATGCATCTTAGTTTTGATTAGGAGGGGTAATCACCCCTAGCTTCCCTTTGAGATACTCAAAGGTATCCTTAGGCAACAGTTTGGTAAAGATATCTGCAATTTGTTCCTTAGTAGGCACATACTCCAATCTGACTTCCTTTTCACTCACCTTCTCTCTCCAAAAGTGAAACTTGATAGATATATGCTTGGTCTTTGAATGCAGCACCAGATTCTTAGAAATATTAATTGCACTTGAATTATCATAGAATATAGAAATAGGTTCATCATACACAACTCTGATATCTTTCAACATCTACTTCATCCACAATACTTGAGTACAATTATTAGTAGTAGCAATGTATTCTACCTCTGCAGTAGATAAAGAAATGGCATTTTGCTTCTTACTTAACCATGAAATCAGCTTCTTACCCAAGAAAAATGCACCACCACTAGTACTCTTTCTATCATTCACATCACCTACCCAATCAACATCAGTAAAAGCACTCAAAGTAAGATCATCATCTTTAGGATACCACAGCCCAAAATCAACTGTCCCCTTCAAGTATCTGAAAATCCCCTTCACAGTAGTCACATGAGATTCCTTAGGATCAACTTGAAATCTTGCAACAATGCATACAAAATTCATGATATTAGGTCTAGTTTGAGTCAAATAAAGCAATCCACCAATCATCGATTTGTATTTAGTCTGATTTTCTTTCAGAGAATCATCATCTTATGTCAACTTGCATCTGGTCACCATATGTGTACCAACTGGCTTTGAATCTTCCATACCAAACTTCTTTAGCAATTCTTTCACATACTTGGACTAAGATATAAAGATCCCTTTATCTAGTTGAGTAATTTGCAATCCCAAAAAGAATTTCATCTCACCAATCATAGACATCTCAAACTCATTCTACATCTCATCAAAAAACTTCACGCAAAAACCATCAGCTCCTCCAAAAATGATATCATCAACAAAGACTTCAACAATCAAATCTTTATCATGATCAATCTTAAAATACACATTACTATCAACAGTAACTTTGTTAAATCCAAGCTTCAACAAATACTTGTCCAATCTAGCATACCATGCTCTAGGGGCTTGCTTAAGTCCATACAATGCTTTCTTCAACCAACAAACCATATCTCCCAAATCAGTCAATTGAAATCCATCAGGTTGCTCAACATACACTTCTTCCAGTTCACCATTTAGAAATGCTGATTTGACATCCATTTGATAAAACTTGAAGTTTTTGTAAGTAGCATAAGCAAGAAATAGTCTCACAGCTTCAATCCTAGCAACATGGGCAAAGGTTTCTTCAAAGTCAATTCCTTCCATCTAAGAATATCCTTTACACACTAGTCTTTCTTTGTTTCTAACAACTTCACCTTGCTCATTCAGTTTGTTTCTAAAGACCCATTTAGTTCCAATTACATTTTTGTCCTTAGGTCTAGGAACAAGAATCCATGTATTATTCTTCTCAATTTTCCATAGTTCTTTCATTTCTTCCACCCAGTGTTTATCTTTACATGCTTCATTGACACTATTAGGCTTAGTCTTTGAAATCAAATAGTATTCTTCTACAATTTTTCTCCTAGTCTGAACACCACCTTTGTTCTTATCACCTATAATCCGATCTTTTGAATGATTTAGTCTTACATACCTTGGAGTCTTAGGATGTTCTTGAACTTTTGGCTCTTGTGATCTCTCTTCTGCACTTTCACTAGTTCCTTCCTCTTGATTTTCTTGATTCACCAGAATGATCTAAACTTGATTTTGAGTCTGAACTTTCTTTCCTATGATTGAACTATCATTATGATCATTTGAATCATATCCATAGGTTCTGGATGGTCTAGCTATATCTTCATCAACCTTGACATTAGCACTTTCAACCATTTTCCTCAATCTCTTATTGTAGCACCGGTAGGCCTTACTCTTAGTAGAATAACCAAGAAAGATTCCTTCATCACTTCTAGTATGAAAATTTCCTATATCTTCATCTCTTTTGATATAGCATTTACTCCCAGAGATTTTGAAATATCTAACAATAGGCTTATGACTAGACCATAGCTCAAAAGGGGTCTTACCAGTATCACCTTTGACTTGTACCCGGTTGAGGGTGTAAATAGCAGTTCTCACATCTTCTCTCCAATAGATATGTGGAACATTTCCTTCCAGCATCATAGTCCTAGCAACATCTTGAATTTTCCTATTCTTCCTTTCGACAACTCCATTTTGTTGAGGGGTATGCAAGGCAGATAATTTTCTCTTTATCCCATGCTCTTCACAAAAAGAATTAAACTCATGGGAAGTGAATTCACCACCTCTATCTAATCTCAAACATTTAATTTTTAGACCTATCTCTGTCTCAACCATAGCATTAAAAATCTTGAATTTCTCTAGAGCTTCAAATTTTTCCCTTAAGAAAGTAACCCATGTCAATCTAGAGTAATCATCAATAAGTAACATGAAGTACCCGTCTCCTTGTAAGCTTCTGACTCTAGAAGGACCACACAAATTAATATGAACAAGCTTCAACACTTTATTTGAAAAATGGTGTTTGCTCCAAAATGAAATTCTAGTTTTCTTCCCTAACTGAAATTCCTTGCATATAGTATTAGTAGGCTTTACCAACTTAGGAAGATCTCTCACAGCCTAAGTAGAACTTATCTTGATAATATTATCAAAGTTTACATGACACATTCTCCTATGCCACAACCAACTTTCATCAACTTGAGCAATTAGACAACTTTTACCAGTAGCATTCAGGTGAAAGATGTTACCTTTTGTTTTTGTAACTGAAGCAATTACATTTTAGGAACTCCCCAATATTCTACACTTTCCATTCTTGAATTGAAGATTGTATCCCTTTTCAACCATATGTCCAACACTTAAGATATTATGCTTCAAACCTTCCACATATAGAACATCATCAGTATTATTCTTACCATCAAGAGAAATGGATCCTCTGCCACGGATTACACCAGCTTTGTCATCACCAAAAATTACAGCACCACCATCATAATTTTCCATGCTCACAAACTTACTTTTATCACCTATGATGTGATCAGAGCATCCACTATCAATCACCCATTTATCTTTTTCTAACAACTCTGGCCGCTAGAGCTTTCTCCACATTTGAGCAACTAATAGATTCAATAGGTACATGATCATTTTACTTTATAGCAATAAATACCCATTCATCTTCACTTACATTCCCTTTATTAGATTCATCATCTATCACACCTTCATCAATAGCATAATAACATGTTTTTTGGAATCTAGGCTTATTAGCTTTTGCTAGACACCTTGATGCAAAATGACCTATCTTATTGCAAGAAAAACATTTAATAGGTAATTTCCCTTTATACTTACCTTCTCCTCTGTCTTCCCTTTTGGCAATAAGTGCTTCAAGCTCATCTAGTTTTCTCTCCTCTTCTTCAATCTCTCTCATTCCTCCTCATACTTGAATATCTATCTAGAAGAACTTTCTCCCATATCATATCTCTGCTTATCCTTTCTAGAGGTAGTATCTTTGAATGAAGATTCTATCTTAGGAAGAGCATCACCAAACTCACTTAACTCAAAATTTGTTACAAGCTTACCAATCAACATGTCTCTGGTTACATTTGTCATCGTTCGGATCTCCTCAATAGTAGTAGCTTTGGCTTTGTATGCAGCAGGCAAGGATCTAAGCACTTTGGCAACAATTTCTAATTCATCCAATGTTCCACCAACACATTTGATACTACACACAAGTTCATTCACTCTCTGCATGAAAGAAGTAATGTTCTCATCATCATCCATTCTCAACATTTCATATTTCCCTTTCAGGATTTGTAGCTTAGCAACCTTCACATGTGCATCACCTTCATACAAAGTATCCAACTTTTTCCAAATCACATAAGCAATCTTCAGATCCATAACATTTGTCATCTCAAAATCAGTCAGAGCACTTAACAATCCTTCCTTAGCCCTGATATTGTACTCAACATCCTTAATCTCAGCAGTAGTAGAAGGACCATTCTGGGGGATAACATACCTATTCCTTGTAATATTCTAGAAGGGTTCACCAATGCATCTCAAATGACACTCCATTCAAGCCTTCCATAGAGAATAATTTGTTCAATCAAATCTTGGACTATCCTTCTTGTATGTCACCATCCTGGATCACCTCAATCTATCAAACTTCTTATGAGGAACCTACTCTGATACCAATTGTTGGAAACACAAGGGCAAACAACTGAGAGGGGGGAGTGAATCAGTTGTCCCAGAAATTTAAACTTATCAAACTTATTAACCTTATTCTCAAATATGATAAATAACTGGATGAAAGCATAAACCATCAACACATCAGAAATACACATAACACCAAGATTTTTTATGTGGAAACCTTGTTAGGGGAAAAACCACAGTGGAGGTTAGTCCACAAGATTATACCCTATTAAAAGTATAAAAAAAAAAATGGGGAATGCACTTACATTCAGGCACACTGCCTAGCGCTCACTACTCAAATACAACAAGGATTACTGCCCAAAAGAAGACACATTGTCTTACAGAAACATTCGGATTACATCCATAGGATTTTGAACTGAGAAAATAGCATCTGATCATGCCTGATTACAGTTTTGGTTAAGCGCATGAACACTTCTTCACACTCTGCTCACTCTTCTTCACACTCTGCTTCTACCTTCGAATGATTAGAACATTATTCGCACATCTCATACACGCATATTCCTTCAAATGGAATAAAAAATCACTTATATATATCTACAACAAGAGATTACATCGCTACGTGTTGGCTTCCACAAAATAATAAAACATATGCAAATTGTTGGCCCAAAACAATAAATAATTTTCAATGCAAATCAACCAATGTCGAGCACAATATAATTAAGACCCAAAACAAAATCCTTGAACATGGAACACCTTCAAATATTATTCCTCGAAGATCCACAACACGCTACAACACCTTGTCGACCAAGAACATGAAAACATGAACACGCAAGAGAAAATCTCTAATTGCAAGCACAACGATTAATGTAGAGGTGCAACACAAATAGAGAAAGATCTAGAAACATCCACAAACATCATGAATCACCAGAGAATCATCCACAACAACTGAACTTACTAGAATCACATCATCTTCATTCAGGAACACCAACTGAAGCAATAGAATGACTGTCAAAACACAACTACTCATAACTCGAACAAATCTTCATGCGGATCTCTGAAACTTAACATGGATAAACTAGATATACTTGGGAAAAAACCCTTTAATCCACAACCTCTGATCATCAATGTACTGATATCGCCAACAAACTGAACTTCACTTCACCACTAACAACCTGCAACTTATTTTATTACAATTTTCTCAATATCCTCGACATATACAACCTTGAAGACATTAATGCCAATAGTGTTGACATCAATGACAACCTCATATTAGCAACATCCAACAGGGAGTAGTTAAAATGCATTGATGATGAATGCATGGATAGATGCATGATAGGTTTTGGCTACAAGGCCTAATGAGGTACCCATGTACAAACAAATAAATTTCTCATAATTAGAGAAAAGAAGACACCCACATGGAAAAATATCCTCCCTGAAAACAAAGAAAATGAAATAATTGTATACTAGTGAAAGAAGGAAAGAAGGACTTGATATGACCCCCAAGGACTACTTTTTTCACGTAGGTACAATAAATTTCCCCCCAATATGAGAGAAAATATGAGACTATTAATCCTCCATATAAATAAGTAGTTCATGTGCTAATGAGGATAGCCTAAAGATATAAAATGATTTATTGCCTACAAAGAAATCTCCATTAGGAAGAAATAGATCCACTAATGATTGTAGAATTCATTTTCATAATATAGATGAATAGGGAATCCAAATCTAAATCTGTGTCTTTGAAGACTTCTCAAATATCCACATGTCAAAATCAAGTGATACCAATCTAAAATCCCGTGTAGGTTGACTTAGAAAAATCTCCAAGGTAATGATGTGATTGTTACCCATTTTTCACTTACAGCTCAAATCAGGTCGAGTTTTTTTTTTGTTTTCTTAAGATTTAACAAAAAAAAATGAGGTGCATTTCATTTTAGTCTTCCCTATATTGCATTCAGGTGTATAAACATAAGAATCAAGAAGCTTTTATTTTCAGTAATGGATTGTTTCATTTATACAAATGTATACAATATTGAAAAGATTTACACAAAATTGCTGAAAGTAAGTCTTTATTGATTCAAAGTTAAAGTCTATCTCACACAAGCCGTGAGATATAGCTTGTCTCATATGCATAAAATGCAATATATACAAGAATGGATTGAAAGGAAATGAAAGATGCATATATAGGGAGGGAGGCTGGTTATTGCATGATGACTGGTTTGGGTCTCCTGTCTTACATGATCCTTTGCTCCAGTTTGCTTGTTTTGTGTCCTCTACATCTCTCAGTCTTCATATCCTACATCTGAAAGAATTGCAATGGTTAGAGCAGAGCTCTAAACAATAAATAGTCTCCAATCCTACATACATATCCACCCACTAATGTATAGACTGTCTTTTACATGCATCAAACAAGCTATAAGTCACTCCTGTCAAGCAAAGAGAGAAAAAGAAATGATCATACATCTAGAAAATATTTTATTTCTAATTTTTTTGTTTCATGTGCAGCTACAAGTGCAGGTATGATTTAAATCAAATATGAGTGGAGTAAAATGCGGCTCCCACAAGGGTAGAGCCCAACTCATCCAATGTTTTGTGCAATTCAAGAGAATGAAAGGAATTTGTTTTGTGTTATGCATATTTTCTGGAAAATTCATTGCAATAAGTAGGAAAATTATAAATGACAGCAGTACTGCATTTTAAGTACATTTTCAGGATGCATTGTTTCCAGGAATGTCAAGGTGATTGCTTATCAAATTTCATCATCAAAGATATCACATATTTCAAGGTTTTTGCAACCATATGAATCATGAAAAACAGTCATATTGTTTGAATTCAAACTGTTTCCAGTCACTATTTTATTATCTACTACAACTGTTATGAGTATTGACACTTCAAAATGGAGAATCAAATTAGCTTAGCCAAAGGAAGAGCTGAGTTAAATGCATTACTTTCATACTCAAGAGAAACCTTGTTATTTATAGAATCTTTGTCAAAAGGAGCCATAAATTTATGAAGATTTCTACAGGTATTGTTAAATACAGTTTCTGGAGGAATACCCATTCTCAGAAAAACCAGTGCTAAACATGAAAGCTGGAAGCGATCCACTATGCATAAATGAAGAGGACAATCATTCATATCATAAAGAAGAAGCATCATGACTTTATGACTATGAGACGGCCTAGGTTACCAGTAGTGTAAGGTGAAGGTCGCCATCTTTAGGGCAGCCAAATAATGAGGGGCTCAGCGTAGTAGAACGGGCACAAAAATACAAAGGAACAAAATCTGTGAGTTTCTACAAGTATGAAAAGAATTCAACCGCCAGGGGTTGAATAGGGAGCTTCAACTTGTGATAAAGCTATTTCATAAAGGAGATGTGTGCCCAGAAGTTGGAAGCAACCCCTCAATTCACTGCAATGAGGAAAATGCACACAGAGCTGTAGAAATATTACGAAGAATCTATAAGAAAATAAACATTTGATCATTTGTGCACACAGAGCTCGAAAAGAACATTTTATCGACAGTCTTAGAAATGAAATGCACAAGAAACAATTTTGCATTTTTATTTTCTTGCTAAAATCAAACAGGCTGGACTAAAGGTTGCTTTGGGCACCATGCTATCATTCTCAGAAATGTATTCTATGCACAACGGTTTTAGGAAAACCACAAGATTTTACAGAAGAATGGATAATATGAAACCCTCAGCTGTAACCTGGAGGAAAGTGTTCGTAGTACAGAAATTCAAAAATATCATGCATTTTGTCTCACATGAATACATAAATAATGCTAGGAAATACTCAATATCACAGGAAAGAAGCCGCAAAAATGAAGAATGCTCATAGCTATTGGAGAGGAAATCATAATAGCGGCCATTTTTTGGTAAAAAATAAGCTTCTAAAGCTTTTGTTCAGAACAAGGAAGCAAACAACAGAAAATCCTTACCTTTCCCTGCCAAAGAGGAGTACAGAGGCTGCACCTAGCTCGTATAAAAATATAGGAGACTCATCAACGGTGCGGCCAACAAGCAAGAACAAAAGTCTTTGAAAAACAAGGCATAAATTTCATCTACAAAATACAGAGATCATCAATGACGTGGTTGGAGTTCTCGAGTGGAGAGGAATCAATAGAGAATGTGTGGAAATACAATGATTCTACCACAGAATTTTCCAGAGGATTTCATTTTTCTGCTCCAAATCAAACCCTCGTGGCAGTGGCTTGTGCTTCATTCAAAAGCTTCAAATGGTAATGTGAAAAAATGTATGGTTCGTTGCTTTTGAGATTAGGGTTGAAACCCTATTTGTGCCATCAATCACTTTATTTATCAAAAAATGTTAAACAAATTATTTCCCATGACTTAGACCTTGCCTTATGCATTATATGCACCACCCCAAAAACCCTTAACTTGTGTTCCCACCATTTTTTGCATAAAGAGGCTGAACTATATTCTTGTTTATTTCTTTTTTGCATTTGACTTAAAATGTAAAGCACATTAACTTTTATGATGATATTATAAATCATAAAGTTATGTGACTATTATAATGCAAAGTAAGATAAATACCTTTTATGCTTTTGCAAGTATGTTGGAGGGTATATAGGGAGGTTATACTTGAAATTCAGAACATGAGGAGAGTATGTAGGCATGTTGACCCAGTTTTGAAACATTGGGAGGGTATCTAGGGATTGTTAGAGAGGATTCAGGGTTTGGATTTGTCTTCTCTCAAGCAGTTTAGATGCTTCCATTTTCAGTTAGAGTGCTTTTGAGGTTATTTTGCTAAGTTATAGGGTGGTTAATAACTTGGGAAGACTTTTTCCATGTTTTTGGCTTCTTTTGGAGAGTGGTGTGCTATTCTGTAGGCTATTTTTCTAGATCCAACCCATGGAGGTTGAAGGTTGTACTTATGAGTTTTGAAGCTCATTTTTCAGTTAGTTTTGTTGCATGATATGAAAAAAAAAATTGGAGTTCCAGTACCAGTTTTTTGGCTCTTTTTGCAGTTGTAACTCATGATATTTTGAGGAGATCCTTGCAGTCATTCTGATAATACAAGAGCTTTTGGGACCTACTTTGGAGTCCATTTTCATATGCTTATGTTTTCAATTTGATGTTTCATGCTAAGATTTCTATTAATCTTACATGTTATGTCTTGGAACTGTGTCTTGAATGAATATTTTGTAGTTGAATAGGTTATAGATTGTGAAGATTTATCTAGTTCAAGCTTGGTTGTAGATTGTGAAAAATCTCTCTTTTCCTGCTAATTTGAAGCTCTAAACTAGTTTATTACCTATCTATGAAACATTTTTATGTAGTTGCTTACTTTCCAAAGTTGTGTTTTAGTATGCTCAATTTTATTAGCTTCACTATTATGTGTTGTTAAATCAAGATATCCTTATAATTTCGGTGTATCACCTTAGAAATTTTGAATACCCAGTTATTTTATTATTCAAGTTTCTTTCCTATCCTTTTACATTTCAAAAATTTCAAGTTTTAAGTACTTTCAGGTGATTATCCAAATAGGAGCCGGCCTAGAACCCGGAGGTCACACTTCATTCCAAATGTCCCACGTAGAAGTGAATCCCATGTTTTACCAGAATTGCTGAATTTTGTTGAAATTCAGTATCGGGTGCAAATTTTGGTAGCGAACAATAATAACAATGATGATGAGGCTATCATCAAAGAAGAGATAAATTTACTCAAATAAATCTTCCAAATTTATAATATAATACTCCACAAACGAGGATGAAATGCTTGATAGATAAGAACCCAAGTTTCTATATCTAGAATATGATGAATGTCATGTTGCACCAAATCAATAAGATCTATAGATGTAATAATACTAATTTCATTTGAAGAAACATGATATGGAGATGTGATCTCGATAGGAGTGGGAGAAAGAAGAGGTGTATGTACTAGCAAAATATGCAAGAACTACAATATACTCAAGCTCCTCCAAAGTATCATCATCAAAGGGTATACTATCTACATCATCAAGGGCAAGGGCATTGAGGAAATCTATTGCAAGATCATTTAGGAATGAAGAGATATGAGAGTCTCCAAATATCTCTCAAATTCTAGTCGAACATGTGCAAGGACAATCGAGGTTTGATATAGAAATGTTCATAGTGTCATGATCAACACCAAAACAAAGCAATCCTACAACATGATCAACAATATTGCCCCATATTGATTTTCTTCATAATGAGTTTGGTTAAAGTATGATTCCATAAACATAAGAAAAAATATTAAGAAAAGTGAGATGTGTCAAAATGCCATTTTTTCAAGACTCGTAATTATCCTTAAATTTAAGATTACCACATAATGATGAACCCAAAAATATATGATACACTCCTCAAATGATAAAATTAGAGACCAATAATCTCGATACATATAGAAAAAATGAGATTAATTCATCTCATGAAAACAAAACTTTTTCAAGTGCTAGATGTCCAAGTAATCAACTAGAATGTTAAATAATGATAAATTGAATAAAATATATTTAGGGTAAATTCTCAAGAAATTGCATGAATGGATATGGAGAACTTTAATTTATACATTTCTAACACTACAAGAATAAAAAAAATCAGAGATCTAGGAAAAAATTTATGAGCCCAAAAGACAAAAAATATGATTTGACTTATACAAACAATAAAACTCACATGTAGTGAGGCAAAGAGCATATCACTTTTGCTGGAATGCAATGATTTTTCCTAAAGTAGGGTGTTTTTCATGGCTAGCGATCAAAAGCAAGATTCTGACTAGTGATAGGCTTTTAAAACTAGGGATTGCAAAACCTTTTAAATGTGCTCTTTATGAAGAGGAATTTGAAGATGTAAATCATCTTTTTCTGACATGCTCAGTTGCACAATCATGTTGGTTGTTTGTTGTAAACAAAATGAATTGGTATTCGCCATTACCAGATAGTCTTTGGAAATTATTCTCAAGTTGGCCAGAACTTTATAGAAACTCCTTTTTTGCAAGCATTTGTTCTGTAATTCCAGCATCAGTAGTTTGGGCTTTATGGTGGGCAAGAAATAGATGTATTTTTAGAAAATAAAAAAATAATCTTAATCAGGTATTGATTACTTTAGAGCAATCAATCTCAAAAATAGTAAATGGATATGTGTGTAAAGAAAAACATATTGGATCTATTTTTTTCTAATTGGGATTCAAAGTTAATGTTGGTTTGGCCTCTTATAATTTTGTCATTTAAAGGCAACTTGTATTAGGTAACACAAAAATTTAAAAGAAAAGAGATAATTTGGAAACCTCCACTGAAGGGTTTGTTTAAGATGAATTTTGATGGAGCTGCGAGGGGAAATCTAGGTTTTTCTAGAGTAGGGGTTATCATTAGAGATTATAAGGGGTTGGTACTGTGTGCAAAGTCATATAAATTACAAAATGGAACCAATAATGAAGTGGAGGCTCAAGCATTGCTACAAGGTTTAAAATTAGTTCTCAGTTTTAAGTTCACAAAGATTCAACTTGAAGGAGACTCTTTGATAATATCAATGAGCACCTTGAAGATGTTTCTACCTCATCCAAAGATCAAATCAACATATATCAAGAGTCACTTTTAAATCATAATCAAAATCCACCAACAATACCCAACAATGATCCAATTCAAGAAATTTCAACATCAATTGACCCTATGGTTGAAGACATTCACAATCTCTCTGCCAAAATTTTTGAAAACAATGTTCAAGATCTATCCATTAATGAGAACATTGAAGATGTTTCTACCCCATTCGATGATCAACTCACCATACATCAAGAGCCAATTTTTAGTGATCTATTTCAAGGCTCATGTTAGAATTGTTTGATCCCATATTTGACATAATCTACGATCCATCGACCAATGATCATATTGAAAATGTCTCTACATCACCTAATGAGTTAGAGAGCATATCTCAAGAATTTATTCCAAAACATGATCAACATCTTTCACCAAATTCTAGCAATGTCCCTTTCAAATACATATTGACATCCTTTGACCTCATGGTTACAAATACTGAAGGAATCCTCAACTCAACATTTGATCCAAGACCACTCAAAGATCAAGAGGATTTTGAGCCACTTCCCATGCCTGATGAGGATATCCAAGGACCCTTTGTAAGCAATCCACCCTTTGAAATGGACCCATGTCAAGAACTTGATCCAAATCATGTTGAAAGGAATTCCAAAATCATTCAAGATCAAGAATTTGTATCCCCAAGCTACTACAATGATCTAATGAATGCACGTCTTGAGCGTCATTTTGCAAACTGGAAATGGGACACATAATTAAATAGATATGGTCATTATTAGACAAGTTAGAATTTTATCATATCATCCATACCTATAGAGAAGGTAACAGTATGGCAGATTATTTGGCCAACTTAGGTTATGATTAGTTTGGAGAGAAAGTCACTCATGTTGTTAGTTCTTAGAATCATCATCCTAAGTTTGTAGAGATTTTTCTATGAGATGGAGGCACTCTAGGACTATAAAATTTACATTTACATTTACCTTTGTTTATTTGTAAATCTGAGTTGAGTTGTTGTATCAATATGTGTAAATTCAAAATAATAGTGGGGTAGTCTAATGCACTTGGGAAATGCATTGGTCGTCATGTTTGAATAAGCAAGGAAAAAGTAATTTCAATTGTGGCCTATATCAACACATAATCAATGGTACAATATGGCAGGTAAGCACAGATGTATTCTATTAAAAAAAGGGCAATATTTAAATGTTGATCTTCTTTGCATGACAAAATCAGAGTTAGCTTTGCAGTTATATCAAGCACACATGGAAAATTTGGGGTCAATACAGGGTGACATCGGTTACAGGGATAATCTTCATTTTTCACATTTGTTTAAAGTGTTGAAAGGGTTATAGTACACCAAGGTGCTCTCAGTTGTAAATGGCATTGGCAAGATTGTACGAAATAATCGATGTAAGTTGTGGAGTTTAGGTGCAATGTAATGATTTTAGTGTAAGGTGTGTTACTTAGGCATCAACACATTCTTGTGGCATAATCTGTGCAAGATGGGGCGTACATGAAAGAATGTCAAAATAAATTTTTCGCAAGAAAAGCTTAATTTTGGAGCTAGGCTAAGGCAAGTTAGCATGAAGAAAGTTTGTAAAACCAATTATTTCTAACAAAGTGCACTATTTTGTAAGTAGCAGGTGTCTCATGACTCCAATATTTCAAGTAACATTGCATGTGTGAATCAGGATGGTGATGTGCGTAATTATAACTAATTTGAACATTTAGTTGGCATCGGCAAATGAAAATTTGTGGGCAACATGTCTAAACTTGAGGGCATGGTTTAAGTTGCTAATCCATATAGCTAAATTTGGCTAGTGGCATGAAAGTTGGCAAATATTTTGCTACCCATCCATCAAATCATTTTCATTTATGATTATGTAATGTGAATCATTTTGTGGTGTGTGTAAAAAGATTATAGAGCATATGAAAGGACAATCTTCAGACGTCATATTATTTTCATCACTATCAATAAATATGCTATTTCAAGGCTTAAATTTTCACATTTCTAGCTGTTATTTTGTGTTAGTGTCTCGGCAAGCAAGGTGTATGTTTCAATAGGAGTGTTCTAGTAGTGGTGAGCTCAGGGTGTCATTGCATATTTTTGTAGAGTGTAAGTGGAAGTAGATGGAATTCTACCCCTGTACCTATAAAGTGTTCATCCTCGTGAATGAGTGGGAACTTCCAATATCAGAAGAAATTGGTGATGCAAAATTTCAATTAGTGTTCAAAGATCATTGTGCAATGTTTAAAAAGAATATCAAAAGGGTAATTGGAGTCATAATCATGGAACCAGAGGAAAAGTGTTTGATTTATCCATCTCAACTGCTATCAATTTTCATTTCAAACTTGTTGGATTTGCTCCAGTGTGTCAGGTCAGTGGAAAGTATCACAAACAAAGTTGTAAATGAAGAATATTTGTAAAATGGTATCGTGTTTAAAGCTTTCCAGGGGTATGATTTATGGAAGGGTCACAGGTATGTGGGTGGTTTATTTCCTAGATATTTTTTGTTAAATAGAATAACTTTTCCTACTTTGTTCATTGCAATCAACAAGTCCTTGGCTTAGCAAAACTCTAGTTTCATGATAATAGCACTTAGAAGGTATGCAGGGGAGATAGATTATGAACTAGTTGAAAGAGTAAGAGTGAAAGTGTAAGCCATCATGGCACTGCTTACTCATGTTCATGACCCACCAACACCACTGCCATGACCACATAAGATAGCAGATGAGAATAGTGGTCTTCATCATAAATTAGGTGTACGTAATAACCTGGGGATTAACATAAATGTTATGCCTTCTATTCAACCTGATGCGGGCAATCTAACTGAACATCAAGATGAAAACGAGGTTCAACCTGATCAAATGGAGGAATAACTATTTCATGGGTAAATGGTTTTTTGCTGGTTGATAGTAGATACAGTAAATGTTATTAATGTAATAGACAAAATATATATCGTAAACGCTATTGTAACATTTTGGTATGCTACTAGGGAGATATTATAAGGTTTTTTTGTACTGGTGATGATATCAAGAAGTGAATTATGGCTGAAAATAGCCAAGAAATAGTCAATTTGTAAAGGGATAGGTCTTTGGGATGGGAAAATATCATCTATTGTAAGCATCATATTAATATTAATACAAATATATGTATAGACATAATTCCTTTTGCTAAAAAAAACTCAGCAATAATAAAATAAAATAAAATACTAGCACCACTAGATAGTGCTTGGAAGTAACTTTCTAATAACAATTTATCTTTGAAAATATGAATCTATATGCCCAAGTTATGTGAAAAATAAAAAATCACCTCATTTAAGCATGTGACTTAGGGATAGGGGCCCTATTGGTGGTTGGATGATAGTGATTGTGCATATTGAATTAGTGCATTACTGACATGATGACATTAGATTAGGTGGTGGGATGAATAGGCTATGGTAGTAGAATAGCTAGCAATTTTTACTTCAAGAGTGATATGGAGGTTGAGTAGTGGTACACTAACAGTAAAATGGATTGAAGTTGTGCCTAAGTGGTTATTCCAGTAATGACTGCAGGATAGAAGCATTGCCTATGCCCAATATGGATGGGAACTTAGGCCCTCTAGCCTAGAAATGACCAATTTCTAACCCCATGAGGCCTTGAGTTTTTTAAAACCCCAACCAAAGGCAAAAAAAATCTAGTTGCTTCAAACTTCTCATAAAAAAGGAGCTACAAAAAATATGTTATCACCAAAAAATTTATGACCCTTGTCACCTATCATGATTTCAACATTGATAGGATTGTATGCCAACCCCCTTTCTTTCTAGAAAATTAAAAAAATTGTTGCATTTTTTTTACATATTTTTCTTATGAGAAAGTCATATGCTTATGATTAAAGGTTAACAATATGGCGTCTATATGGCATCATAAAATCTATGTATTTGTATAGATATACATATTCCACACAATTATACAAAATTATATAGATAAAAATCTAGTACCTACAAAAAAAATGACTCAATTTTTTTTACTTCTAAAATTTTGATGATTTGTTAGTTGATCTTAGGGTTTTTTGGTATTTTGAGCACAATGATGAGGTTTTTTCTTCTCCAAGATGAACCATTTGAACACTCAAAGTTGTCTCTCAAAAAATGGATAGGAGAATTTAAATTTAGTGCTTTTATAGCTAGTTGGAGTTTATGCTTGAACCCCATAGCTCCTAGGAATCACCTAAAAACAAAAAAACCCTATCACATAAGAGAATTTTTTATTGATTTTCTATCAAAGCTTGAGAATTCTATTAATGCAATAATAAAAGTTTAATTATAATATACAATAGGATAAGTGCACAAAGTTGTGACACAAAAAGGGGGTCTTAAGATGCCATTTTTTTCCAAAATCAACAAAGTCTGATATTCGACGAGAAAATGAAGATAGTTATACTCAAAATTTGAATATGCAATAAGAAAAAGAGTTGTAGTGCTTTGAATCTACTTTATACACTACTATTTTTTTTTTTAAATAGTGAAGATTAAGGGTTTGAAAACTGGGGGGCACAAAAAGTGGTCCTGTATTTATCAAAAAAATAACATAGCATCTATTGTGCTACCACTAAAATGTTAATTTTTTTAGAATTTAAAAAATTGCTTCAGTGATAAATTAGCTAACACCATGTAGTTTATGCTAGTTTTTTGGCTAATTTTTTAATGAGTATATTATTTTTTACTAATTTTCGAAGTAGACACATCTTGAAAAATAAAAATTTGAGCGTGCTCCCCCCTAAATTTTTTGAAAACTAATCAAAAATTAATTTTATGTTTTTTAATACATGAAGAATGGAGTCTAGTTTCTAAAAATATAATTTATTTCAAAATTCTATGGAGTAAAAAATTATACCCAAACTAGCACATGTTGGTTTTCGACAAAAAACTAGATACACTAACAACAGAAGTTAAAGATGAAAACGTTAATATAATCAAAATGTGAAAAAAATTATATGGCTAGATAGCTAAGAGAGAGCTTAACATCATCATGGTATTTTTATAAATTTACATTGAAACATGTGCAAACCTGATGGAGAGCACGACCAAAAATGTGTGAATTTTTTTTTACCTTTTCAAAAAAACATGTCTTTGGCATGAAATGGTCATCCACCAAGGAAAATCCAACCCAAAGGGTTGGTATTTACCAATGTAATAAATTTGAAGAGCACCCCAAATTTGGCGCTCATCAAATGTGAATGATGAATTTTTAGAATGCATTTTATTTCTCTTTTTTTTGTCTTTGTCTTTGTCTTTCTCTGTCATTGAAACTATATACATGAAATAAACATTTACATATGGACATTTAATTTTTCATACTTTAAGTTATATTTCATGTATATAGTTTTGAGATTTTTGAGAGTTGGTTTCAGATCTCTTGGAGTTATAATGCAAATTCTATTTTTTGGAAGATCTTAAAAAAATTTAGATAGTCAAATTTCAGTAATCAACATGCCAAATTTTAGTAATCAATAGGTCAAATTTAAGTAATCAGTAAGTAAAATCATTTTTTTTGTCTCTCTCTATCACTCATTTCTTATCTCTTACACTCTAGACTTCTCTCTCACTATCTCCATCCCTTTATCTAACTCTCTCTCCCTTGAGCTCAAGAACTACCTCTCTACTTTTTCATCCTTCTCTCTCTCTATATATATATATATACTCTCTCTCTCTCTATCTCTCTCTCTCTCTCTATCTCTCTCTCTCTCTCTCCTTCCCTCTGTTTCTCCCTACTTATATCTCTCACCTCACTCTCCCTCCCTACTTCTCCCTCCCTCCTTCTCCCCCCATCCCTCTCTACTTTTCTTTATCTCACCTAACTCTCCCTCCCTACATCTCCATCCATCCCCATCTCTCTCTCCTTCCCTATCTACTTCTCTTTATCTCTCTCTCTCTCCATCTGTACCTATCCCTCCCTCCTTCCCTCTCTCTCAGTCTCCCCACCTTCCCTTTTTGTATCACATCTTGGTGTACATCAAAGAGATAGAGAGAGATGACAAAGAGAGAGAGGAGGAAGGGTGGGAGAGAGAGATGTGAGAGAGGGAGATGTAAAGAGGTACAGGTGAGATAGATAGAGTGATGAGATAGAGAGAATTAGAGAGGGAAGGATAAAACAAGAGAGAGAGAGAGAGAGTTATAGAGGGAGAAGTATGTAGAGAGATGGAGACGGGAGATAGAGAGTAGAGAGGGAAGAAGAGATGGACGGAGAGGTAGGGATGGATAGAGAGAGGTGAGAGAGAGAAATAGAGAGAGAGAGAGAGGTAGAGAGATGGAGGGGGAGATAAAGAGAAGTAGAGAGGGAAGGAGAGAGAGAGGGGGAGGTAGGGAGGGAGAGAGAGAGGTGAGAGAGAGCTAAGAGAGATGAGATATAGAGAAACACAAAGAAAGAGAGGGGGGAGGGAGGGAGAGGTAAAGAGGGATAAGTGAGATAGATAGAAGTGGAGAGAGAGAGGTAGGTAGAGAGAGAGGGGGGATAAATAGGTAGAGAGGTAGTTCTTAAGCTCAAGGGAGAGAAAGTTAGATAAAGGGATGGAGATAGTGAGAGAGAGAGAGGTCTAGAGCATAAGAGATAAAAAATGAGTGAGATAGAGAGAGAAAGATGATACAACTTGTTGATTACTAAAATTTGACTAAGTCTAAAAAATTATAAGATCTTCCAAATTCTAGAATTTGCATTATAACTCCAAGAGATTTGAAACCAATCTCAAACATCTTAAGACTATATACATGAAATATAACTTAAATTATAAGAAATTAAATGTCCATATGTAAATGTATTTAGTGCTTGCCAAATTTGGTGTTGGCCATATTTGGAGCTGGCCATATTTGGAGCTAGCCATATTTGGCACTGGCCATATTTGGCACTGGCCATATTTGGCACTGGCCATATTTGGTGCTGGCCAAATTTGGCACTGGCCATATTTGGCACTAGCCAAATTTTGCATTGGCCATTTTTGGTGCTGGCCAAATTTGGCGTTGGCAATATTTGGTGTTGGCCATATTTGGCACTGGCCAAATTTGGCGCTGGCCAAATTTGGCGCTGGCCATATTTGGCGCTGGCCAAATTTGGCGCTGGCCAAATTTGGTGCTGGCCAAATTTGGCACTGGCCATATTTGGCACTGGCCATATTTGGCGCTGGCCAAATTTGGCGTTGGCCATGTTTGGCGCTCGCCATATTTGACACTTACCCAATAATATATTCTTGATAAAAGATAAATAAATATTTGGTGCTCACCAAATTTGATGCTCGTCATATTCGATGCTCACCATATTTGGTGCTTGCCATATGCTCAATTTGGGTAAAAAACAAAAGTGGAATCTTAATTGTGTCGCAACTTTGTGCACTTACCCAATAATATATTCTTGATAAAAGATAAATAAATCCTAGATGAAATCATAGCTAAGGATTAAATTAGAGCATGACATGTGTCATAATCCTATGACTTGAGATAAAAAGGAACACATGACCTAAGTAAATTAAGCATGCTAGTTTGGAAAGGGACTTAATAATAATTAATTGAGTGATTACCTTTTTCACTCTAACAATCTTTTGAAATATCATAAAACTTATTGGTCCATTAATTATATCATCAACAAAACCCTTGGATTTCTTACATTCTTCCTTGAAATTAAATTAACTCATATTGATTAGGAGAGGAATGTTGTGGCTAATTTATTTTCTAGTTGGGGGGTGTTGTATGATATTCAATATAGGTGTGCTGGGTGTTAAGACTATTAAACACTTGAAATATTGAGAAGGGGGTGAATCAATATTCTCTTAACCCACTTAAACATTTAAACATTCATTCCACATAACATATTTAAATTGCAATAAGAAGTGAAAACATGAAATCAACCATCAACATCACAGAACACATGAACACCAAATTCTTACGTGGAAATCCCAAAAAGGGAAAAACTATAGTGAGGATTAGCTCACAATATATTATAATCAATTATAAGATACTATAGAATTGCTCACTATAGGTGGACTCACTGTCCTAGTGGACTCACTGCCCATATAAGGAAGAAAATTTAGAAGAGAGAGGTGACACACAACCAAGATTTTAACTATTACAATTGCATCTATCATATGCATGAATTATAGTTCCATTGAAGCTCAATACATAGAATTTATACACTTAATATTGGTTTGCACTAACACTCTACTATGATCTGTATTCGCATCAAATTTGTACAATTCACATCAACTACACATATAATCACTTCACTATATTCAAAACATATAAAAAGGTCTTACATATATATCTGCTTCATCCAAAAACACTTACAACATCAATTAGGTCAGCCTAATTAGATGTATTATGTCAAATATAACTTTTTGGCCCAAAAAAAACTTCATGCCACAACCAAACCTTATGAAAAACTCAAATAGGTTGGGATGGACCTATATTATATCCCACATAAGGCATAAACACTTATTTAAAATTTGCAATATTCATAGCATATTAGATCGACACCAGTAATGACCTAACATCAAAATTCACCAAATGTTCAACCACAAAAAAACACACAGTCCTCAAAAATTCATGCCACGTGGAACTTAGATACATCTGACACCTTTCAACACTCCCATAAATCCGCAAGACCAGATACCAATCCACATTGAAGTGTGGACTCACCAAAACATACACCCTATATAGGTAAACACTATCACTGGCAAACCAAAACTTTTGTCATTCATAACTTCACCAAAAAACAAAATGATATGAAACTCTAGTTTTAAACTCCACTAACATCCAATAGTATTATATGAAAACTTCAAAGAAATAATCTTCACAATGGACCAATGCAGACCAAATTATCAGATGTCATGTACACAAAGATACTTATTTTGACACTTAGTCAGTTTTTCACTACAACTGGTTACAACAGATCAAACATTCTTGCAAATAAACATTATATAACCATCTTCAATCATGCTCAAGCTATAAAAAATGATTTGTACAATAATCTTCATACCAGATCACAATGTTGACATCAATGACAACACTATTATGCATACTATGCAACTTGTATTCATACCTCATGCTCATGTTGTCGATAAGCATATCAATGAAAAAATTCCTATTCTTTCAACAAAGACCTCCCCCATGGTGCTAAATGTCTCATCTAGAATTAAAGCCCTCTATCTTTTCATAGGTATTTTCTCTACACCCTTTCAAGTTGATCTTTCAAGGCCTTTTTGGGTGGGTTTGTCCTTTTAATTATGAGGAAAGTTGTAATTGATTTAAGAAGCTTATTTTTATTTTTATTTGATTATTGTATTGGAGTGACCCCAATTTAGAGCCAAGTTAGCAACTATTCTATGATGTCTAGGTGTCATAGAATTTCAAAGCTATAAATGGGATACAAACAACGTGTAGCCCATATCCTATAATGGGATAAAGAATAATACCACAATATGAAACATTCTAAAAAGGCTATATTCTCAAGTATTATGGAAAAGGTTAATGGATATAACCCCACCTTACTAGTTGATTTTACCAAAACATGGGACTACAAGGTGGTGAAAATGAGAGGAATCTAGATATGGAAATCATAAAGATTTTATCACCCAAGTTAGTTGAATGACTATAGAGGACAAGAAGATTTATAAGGAGAACAATAATAAGGTATATTTATTACATTCCTTCTAAATGGGGAAGGAAAAAATCACAAATTATTGTCTAGTTTTTCTTGGGATTCCTTTCCATATCCTTAGGATGATTTTGCACTACAAATTATGAGGTATGTTACTTTGGAGGGCCAATTCCAAGTCATGTAGTCTTTTCATTTATCCTTTCCCAATCATTAATGTCATAATATTAGTGTTATCTTTCATTCTTCTTGCTATCATCTTTGGATTATTCCATGTTAAATGCCAAGATGGTCATGATTCCCTACTCCACCATCAATCTCTTATTTTTTGTTGATTAACCATGGTTGCACATTAACCAAAATAAGTGGAAAGTTTATTATTTTAGTGATAATAAATAGTGTGCTCATACACAAGGAACTTGCAATATAATTTTTTATGTGACTCATACCTTGATTGAACAACACATTATTACATTTGAATGGTTTTAAAAATAATTTGAGCAAATAGTGACTATTTTAACAATCACAATGAAGAATGTCTAGACCCATGTTCATTTCCTTTATAATTCATGGATCTTCTCCATGTTATGAGTTGTTAAAAAAAAATTTAAAATAAATTCCTTGATCATTGTTTCCTCTTGTACCAAGAGCACTCTTTGTAGCATGAAAATTTGAAAGAAATACTAACTAGTGAGGACCTATCTTTTATAAAAAAACATTTAAGAGGTAATTATTCCAAATAGAACACATGCAAATAGAGTGCACAGAAGAAGGCACCATTTTTTGCGTCCCAACTGGGCACCAGTTCCACCCCATAGGGTTTTGAATAGAAATGGTCAATAAATTGTAGAGATTTGTGAATGGGATACCTTGTTTAACAGGGGTTTCTAGAAAAAATATTATGAGAAAGAATCAACTTTCTTGCAATGGTCATATCAGGAAGTAGAGGAAAACCTCAAATCATTCAGAAACAGGGGTTCCATAGACATCCAAGCTAAAGGAAAAGGGTGCCCAGAACAAGCAAATAAGTGTTCAAAATACTTGCAAGCTAAAAACCCAAAAATTCAAAAGTCTGGGGTTACAAAACTAAGAAATTTTCTGGAACAGAGGAACCCTAATCTGCAAGGGAAAACAACAGGGTCGACGGCCCTATTATCAAAGAACACGAGACAACAACATGGCTCTTGTGAAATGGCTACAGACCAGCAAGGTACTCCCTTCAATCCATAGCCAAACAACTGGCCTCCCATGCAAAAGAGTATTAATGAAGATGCTCAATCTCAGATCAAGCAAATGACTAGTAAAGAGAAAAATCAAAGAACATCTAAAGAAGAAGGGATCAAAGAAAAAAGGAGTACATAAGAAAATTTAGAAGTGTAAGGTGTCAAAGGAGGAAGAAAATGAACCATCTAACAGGTTCAATCACTAGGAGGCAAAAACCCTTTCCTCAGGAGAACGAGATGTGGTCAAAATCACTTTTCCAGAAAGCATGTTGCAAGCTCAAATACAAGATCTAAGGGATAAAGCCCTAATTTGTAAGTTTTGGAACCTAAATCTGACTTTACCTGAATTAAAAGATTTAATTTATGATGATTGGGAAGGGGTGCAACAAGTTTATTGAATTTTGGAAAGGGAATATTCGTAGTTATATTTAATAGTAAAATTCATAAAGGGGCAGTATTTAGAATCAAATCATGGGTTTTCCAAGGGTCGGGGTTATGCATGCAACCCTGGATTCCAAATTTCAAATCGGAAGATGCTTACTTTAGATTTGTTCCCTTCTGGTTCCAAATGCTAGAATTACCACTGGAATATAGGGAACTAAATCTGGTTGAGTCAATAGCTAATCACGTGGGAATTTTCCTCATGCATGATAAGGATTTTTTTTAAAAACCTTCAAAACCCATTGGAACTTGTGCTCTATAGATATGACCAAGGAATTTATGTGACACATACAATTAATCTCAAAGTTCAACATATGGAACCAACAAATTTTCTTTGAATCTCCTGAAACTACTTTCCTTCATTGTCACATCATAGGCCATTCTTCTTCCCAGTGCACGTCAGGACCTTTCTCATCAAATACTAATCATATGGTAAATTCTAAAAGTGCTCAGCATCAGCACAGCCAAATTGATACATCGGCTCCAAAATCATATGTATCTACATAGAATGAGCAAAATATTTAGGAAACACTAGATCAAAAGGTTAATAATAGTAAAAAACAAATGCACAAGCGAAGAAGGGAAGAAGTTGGAACAAAATTGGGGTTTTTTACAAATTCAAGAGCACATAAAAAAGTTGTATTACAGCTTAAAGTGTCAAAAAACGTATGGAATCTAATGCAAACTTTCTCTAGTTTATCACTTAGCTTATATTCTCCTGAGGGAAAACTAAGCTCAGAGCACCAACTAGAGGAAATAGTGGAGAAGCTAATGTTTCAAGGCACAAGGGATTACTTAGTTGTGTGGTCACTTAATGATAACACGCAACTAGGTCAACTGATCACTCAAGACTTGTCTCCCATTGGGGATGACAAATGGCTCCCATTGAGTTCCACAAAAAGGATAAATGATGTTGACCTTGAATATTTGGTAGATAAGATGTTGTTTACAATTGGTTCATACCTATTTGATGAAATTGTAGTGGAAGAGGATTTCTAGGAAAGAAACAATCCATCAGATCTACAAGATGCACAAAGTCTCCTGGGTTTACATCGACAACAAAAGGAAATGAGAGGGCAAGAGGTTTTTGCAGAGACTTTGAATGATCAGTATTTGTTGGATACAGAAGGCCAAGCATCTAAGGAAGAAACACAAAGAGATAGCCCGCTAGAAACAGAAGGAGTGATGCCTGAAGTGACAGATTGCATCAAATCCCTTACATTATCACAATCCTTATTCCAACCTTCAGTGAAGAAATCCCTTGGGAAAAGAGGACGAAAATCAAACCTCACTAAGATGAAGGAACAAATAGAGGTAGGATTGTAGAAAACAATTTTTGAATTCATTTTAAATAAGAGACTGAGGAGAGCATGTTGCTCTCCTTGATCAAAATGAGGATATCATCATGGAATGTCAGGGGTATTAATGCCCCTGACAAGCGTGCTTGCATCAAGCAAATAATAGATGCTTGTGGAGCAAAAAAATTTCTTCTACAAGAAACAAAATCTTCAATTGATGCATTTGAATCCTCAATAAAAAAGTGGGCCAGATGGGAATCAACACACTCACTAGCTCAAGGGGCATCAGGAGGTCTAGCCATCTTGTGGAATCCAAATTTGGTAACTGTTAAATTGCATAAAAATGAGAATTATTGGCAGCTTCTAGAAGTGACAAAGTTTCAACTACATTTTGGCTCATAAATGTCTACAGACCTACATCTACTTTGGACAAGAAGAATCTGTGGGATGAACTTTCAAGGAAAATAGGTTCGATCCATAGTGGGAAAATTATATTAGCAGGGGGTTTTAATGCAATAACATCTCTACAAGAAAAGAGTGGAGGAATAAGTCCACCACCAAGGGCGATGTCTAATTTCAGTTTGTTTATTACATCCAATGATCTAAGGGATATTCAACCAATCTCAGGAAAATACACCTGGACCAATAAAAGGAAATGTTTTCTTCAAATAGCAAAAAGATTAGACAATTTTTTGGTGTCTCCTAATTGGTTTACGTCCTCGCACAATCTAAGTTCAAAAATTCTTCCATATCTTGGTTCGGATCATTATGCAATTTGTTTGACCATATTGAACATAACTATCCCAAGAGAAAATTCCTCTTTTAAATTTGAAAGCACATGGTTCAGGCACCCCCAATTTATGGACCTCTTGAAACAGTGGTGGATCAATGCTCCATTTGAACAAGGTACCAAGATGTTTTAGTTTCATAGATAATTAAATCATGTGAAGCAGAAAATAAGGATCTAGAATAAGCAAGTATTTAAAAATATTTTCCAGCAGAAGGATATAGTGTTTAAACAATTAACAACAGTCCGTGAGAATATAATTCAAAATGGCATGGATGCTACTCTATATGACAAACAAAAAAGGTTGCAAGAGGAATGGGAGGAGTTATGTGCATGAGAAGAGGTCTATTGGAGACAAAATTATCAAGAATTATGGCTAAAAGAGGACCGTAACACTAAAAATTTTCATGCTTCTGCACAGATAAAAAAGGCAAAAAAATCAATTCATTCAGTTCAGGAGTTGTTCTCAAGAAACTGGCTCTCAAAGGAAGAAGACATTAATAATGAAGGTGTTAATTTTTTCTCATAACTTCTATCTGCCCTGCCAAGCATAGATGCCAATAGAATTACTGATCAACAAGAATTGTTGAGCACAATTCCACATCTCATCAGTAATGAAGACACCAATCTGCTCATGAAACCCTTCTCCATGGAAAAGTTGAAATATGTAGTTTTCTCACTTCCACCTGATAAGGCTCCTAGTCCCGATGGATTCACGACCTTATTTTTTTTTAAATGTTGGGAATTTTTATGTTTTGAGCTTCTCTAGGAACTTGAAGAGTCTAGAAGAACTAGATCCATGTTTAGGAAATTTAATGTAACCAACATTGCAATATTGCCAAAGGTTAAAGAGTCTAAAAAATTTGCTAAGTTTAGGCCTATCTCATTATGTAATACAGTTTACAAAATATTCATGAAAGCAATCTACTTGAGACTGCAACCACTCATACCAAGGATTATTTCTCACGAGCAAGGAGGTTTCATCCCTAGAAGGGAGACATATGAAGGAGAAATTGTCGCACATGAAGTATTACACACAATATCAACATCAAAGCTTCCCTCCTTCATTGTGAAGCTAGACATGATGAAAGCTTACGATAAGGTTGATTGGAAATTTCTCAATAAAGTTCTATCAAAATTCAGATTTTGTTCTCAATGGTGTAGGTGGATAATGTTTTTTTTATCTGGGGCCAAGTTTTCAGTGATCATAAACATAAATCCAACAGGTTTCTTTAGTGCTTCACAAGGAGTTATACAAGGAGATCCACTTTCACCATTTCTTTTCATTATTATGGTAGAAGCCTTAAGTAGATTCATCCTACTAAAGCATAATCAAGGTTTATGGCATGGAGTGCAGATAGAAAATTCAAGTATTTTAGTCACACACTCCCTTTTTGTGGATGACACTCTCCTATTTAATAAATCAACATTATCAGAAGCTAAACAGGTCAAACAGGTTCTCGACAAATATTCATCA
>VDFB02277434.1:0-28966 GCA_007258455.2 Sequoia sempervirens
AGAGATATGTTCTAGTTCAACTTTTGCAAAGGTGCACATAGGATCAAAGAGAACAAGGAGTCCTTCTATGATGATTTATGCATATTTTTTACTCTCCTTAGTACCAAAATCTAAATTTTTCATTATTTATTACTTTAGTGTTTCAAGTCTTTTAGGATGATTATTACAAAAAAACATGAAAAGACTTTGTATGCAAGAATTATGCACATTTAAAATTTTAAAAATTGAGGAACTTAAAATGATTACAACTAATTTTTGGTACACAATCTATCAAAATTATCTTATTCATTGTGTAGCTCTTTGAATCACTTTTCCAACACCTATAAAAAATAAAAATTTTGATAAGTAATGCAAAATTTATGCCCATTTTACTAAAGTCATCTTTTTCGTTTTTCTTTTCAAAATTGATATCCATTTTGAAAACATAAAATTAATTAAAATAATTGTAGGAAACGAATATCTATTATGATTTTCAAAACAAATATCCATTTTTCTTTTCAAAATGAATATCCATTTTAAAAACATGAAATTGAAAAAAATAAATGTGGGAAATGGATATCCGTTACTAACAGATATCCATTTTGGTAAATGGTATTACCAAACCAAAATCAAATTTTATCCAACTCGTACAAAAAGTCAATTTTGTGTTTCACAATTTTGGGGAAGTAAAAATACATTTTTTCTTCTTATTGCAACTTTTTGTCCCATCATGATCCTACACATTCCTGATACATACTTAAAAAATTGATCTCCTAAATGACTTCATTTGATCCCCAAAAAGGTGAAGTAAAAATAGTTTTTGGTTAGCATTTTGATAAGTGTGGAGGAGCCTCCATTGAGGGTTTGATTTAAGAGTAGGGTGGTTCTATCCAAGGGGGTTTAATATAATGGGGTCTGATCTAACCCTATTCAATTAAAACCTTTTAGTTGGAACCTTAGTAAAAATAAATTCTTTAGAAGTCATGTATTGTGTCAAATTCACTTGGATTTAAACTTATTAATTCATTCTCCAATTGATTCCCTCTAATTACATCTTGTTTTCCAAATAGATTATATAATGTAGTACATATTGTATTTTTTGTTGTGGAAAATTCAATGTGAAAGATTAGGTTAGGAGAAATAGACATACATAATATGTCACATGCTTAATAATTTGTATTATACCATTTTTACTTTTCAATAACTTTTGTTGGTTCAAATTCTAAACCCATAGTTACTTAATACAATCCTAGTTTCTTGATTTGTATTTCATTTTTTTTCTTCCATTATTAAAATATAAATGGTATTAATATTATATCCATGTTTTTAGAGGTATAAAAATACAAAAGACAACCCCCATATTTTGATTATACTAAAAATAGCACCCCCAAGAAAAATGCAAGAAAAAAATAGAAATTTGTTAAGAGAGAATGCCAAAGTTCACTTGTTTATAGTTCACAAAAATTTGAATATTTTTTTATGAAGTTGGATATTTGAATCATTTTTTCATGGATAAATATTTTCCTTGTGAAATTCTAATAATATATATATACATTTGATAAATAGTGTGAAAGTTATGTCCTACCAAAATTGTGCAAAACCTAAATTTAAGAGGCATAAAAATAATTAAAATGATACAAATTTATAAAATAATTAATACCACAATATTGGTGATGGAACCATCTTTCCATTGACTATAAACACTTGAAAAAATTCCTTTTAGATCAAAATTTATAGCAAAAAGAAAACATCCATCCTTTTTGGCACTTTGCAAAGACCATTCGACTAGCAAAAATGCCAATTGTTAGAAAATAATTAATGTACCATTTGATGCTAAATGTAACACTAATCTAATTCTTCCAATTTCCTCTAGAAGATAAAACAAAAAATGTTAATGTTAGATAAAATTTTAGGTAAATTGTTTGTTTGGAAGTTGTGTGCCAGGAGGAGGGTGTATGATTATTGGACATTGTGAGGGGTAATGTGGCATGAAAAAAAGAGGTTGTTGAAACTATAAGAGGCTAAAATTTTGGTGGCTATTATAAAGGATCCACATGATTTCTTGTTACAAAGATAGAGGCCACATGTGTGAGGAATATTGAATCTAGGACCATTGATGATGGTTGTGTTGTAGATGCCTCTATAAAAAGAATAATACTTGGAAATTCAATTCAATAACTTGGATGCACCCACAAATCTCTAAAAAAAATTACAATACCAAAAAAACAATAATATTACCACCAAATATCTTCATCATAGGTCAATTTGAGGCCATGGGTTATCCTAGATGAATCTTCCTCTAGAAGTGGTGAGGGAATGAAGTGGTGTTAACACATTAGCCATGTCTATATTTTGAGCATAAATAAAAATAAAGCACTAAATAGAAATCCCCAATGTTCAAGAGTGAGTAGAGAGCGTCTAACACCAAAACCAAGGTTTGTACATGGTCATGGAGCTTAAGATCCAAGTTGATTAGGTCTTGGGATTGGGCCTCAAGTAGAAAATGGGACTTAGAAAAGCAAATAAACTTGACCAAGAATAAAAAATTATATAAAAGTTGATCCCTCTACTAAAAAAATATTTTTTAACAAAAAATATGTACAATTACAAATTCCATATAGTATAATAGAGTACAAATGCAAAAAAAAACAAAAATTTTGAGTTAACAAATTTGATAAAATGAAAGGCTATTTTTATTTATGCATCCTTTTGAACTAAATATGGACGTCTTTTTGGATCCACAAAGCTCTAATGATAGGGCTAAGTGTTGGATTAACCAAAATTTAAGAAGGGACTTGCAATTCAAGGCTCTAATACCATGTTTGAGCAACCAAGATCATAATTCAAGAATAATGAGGCTCCTTGTAAAAATAGGACAAGGAAGGAAGGAAGGTATGAGTAAATCACTGACTTGTTGGATGCACAAGACAACTAAGAGGGGGGTGAACCAATTGTATACTTTTAAAACATCGAAAACCCTCATCAACATTCAAATCTACATTAGTTCTTAAACCCTTATCCACCAATAAACCTTTAACATCATTAATAGAATGCAAACATGTAAAGCAGTAATGCAAACACATCAAACACATAAGTACACCAGATTTATGTAGAAAACACAAGAATGGAAAAACCATGGTGAGGATTAGCTCACTAATATATGAATTGTAACATCAAATACAATAAGGCTCACTACCTAGAAAGATAAAGAAAGGCTCACTACCAAATGACTCACTATCTAGAAGAAAGAAAGAAGAAAGGGTGGCTCACTACCAATTTGAACTATTAGCAATGCATCTCTCATATGTTGAAGGTATAGTTCCATTGAAGCACAAACAACTTATCAAATAGACTAAAATGTAGACACCTTATGCTCACTACATCTAGAAGTCATAAGCATTAAGGCTCACACTCAGATAAACACACTTGATCACTTTCACATATTTCACATCACACACTTCACACAACATTCATACAACAATTCTTCTTGCATTTATACCCTCTATGACCTAAAAAAATATATATTAGGTCAAACTTAATGAAACGTATACACCTCAACCATGTAACACCAAATAGGTTGGAACTAAACACTTCCAAAATATAAATAAATGAATCCAAACCATGCCACTACTTAATTGGGACCCAAATCTACATCAGCACACTTCTCAACATTTCCTCAATCAAAAATTATCTTTTGTAATTAGTGCTAGCATGCCAGGTCGTCCAAACCTACACTAACACTAACAAGAAACTCCAAACACGCCTCTCAAGGTCCAGAAACATATCATGGACCACACAAAAAAATTCATACAACATGTTAGGATATTCCAACATCATCAGAATATTTTACATAGCTACTGCAACCACCTGAGACTCAAGAATACCTTCATTTTGTGAAACCATACATACTAGGACATACATCCAACACACCAGACACCTTTGTGGAACAACTCAACACCTGAAACTTAAAGGGAAGGTAGATACAAACATTATAAGTATGTTCCAATAGCTACAACACCAGAAACTTCACTACAAAGAAATGTAGAGAAACCTCATTTCTCCTAGACACCTTGTTTCACCAGACAAATATATTGTCAAACACATCTTCTACTGTAAAAAAAATCCAAAACCTAAAACTTTGGATATGACATCTCTGAACACCTTTGATCATCACATCCAAACCACATGGGGATATCTTCAAGCATGAAGAAATGTGAAGCAAAACACTGAACACCACTCTCTCACACTGAACTCTCTTTTATTCAAATTTTCTCAAAATCACTTAGAAACCAAGTGAACCAACTTTATCAGTAACACTAATAACATCTCTACAACACATCTACAACATTTGCAACACTTTCTAACTGCAACAATCTCCTCAAACACAAGCCAAACCAACAACCTATGCAACTATACTAAAGTAAGACATCAATGACAACACCAACAACATTATGTTGACATTAATACCAACAACTCCAGACTTCCACAACTCCAATGCTATAGGTTGAAATTATCAACACCAATCAACATTCCAATACTCTCTTCATTCAAGGGGTTGAAATCAATGACAACACCTAAGCAATGCACAAACAACTCAAGCTTCCAAACTTCCAAAATGAATAAAATTTCATGTATGCAACTAAGTTGATGTAATCCCAAAAACCCTATCCTCCATGAAGGTATTATTGTGTTGATTATTGATTATGTCAAGGATTTTATGCTCCCTTTCCAACCTAATATTTCCAATGCTGGTAAATCAAAGAAAAATATGGAGTATGTTACAGAGTCTAAGGATGAAGACTTATTCCCTTGGGTCTAATGTTGGCTTGGAAGGTGAGTCGGAGTCTCTTTTTGTCTCAAATGGTAAGAAGAGGAAAAATACCCAATCCCCTACTCCCTCCAAGGATGAAGAGTATATTACTAGTGATGAGGTAGAGATTGTGAAGCCCTCCCAAAAGTCTAAAGCTATGAAGGGTTCAGGGGGTAAAAAGAGGAAGGCTGATGGTAGGAAAAGTAAGAAGGATCATTCCCTGGTTGCTGATGAGTATGATATGGGTGATGAGGTTGAGGTTGATAGACCTAGCTTGATCTCTAACCCTATGATGGGTTTGGGTGGCAAGAAGTTGAAGGGGACTGCAACAGATGACTTGTGCAAGGAGGATTTGTTTAAGGGTCAACCAGGGGTCTCCCCTATTCTTAATGTGCAACATAATGAAGGGAAGCAAAGGAAAAGTTCTCATAGGAAATCTAAGAGCAATGAGCAACAGGTTCTTGTTGACAACCAACTAGTTGGTGAGCACCAGGTGGTAACGCAAAATTTGGAGAAAGGGGTGGTAGTTTTTACTTAGAAAGGGAAGGAGACTTTGAAGAATGTTTCATCCAGTAGTGATTATGAGGAAGATTATGTTGTTGACAAAGATGGATTTAATTTTAGGAGGGAGATCATACCTGATTATCCCAGTCTTGTTAAAGAAAGCTCCCTCTCTTTTTTTAAGCTTTTTAAGTGGGTTTTTCATGAGATGAATTCCACTAATGTTAGGGTCAGAGCTATTTGTACTAATGTTGATGAGACCTCCTCTTCTAAGAGGTCGAATATGCATGCATAAATTGACAAGGTGCAAGTTGAGGTCAATCAAATTTTTGATACTCTCAAGATGGTTGTTGATGAAATGATCAAAATGAAGAATGCCTATGAGAACAAGTTTGCTACTATTGAAGGAAAGTTGGACAAGGTTGTGGAGGTTAGAAAACATGCCATGTGCAATGAGGCTATGTGTTTGTGTCTTCTGAATAAGAAGGCTAGGAAGTGGCTAGGAGACAGTTCTAGTTCGAAAGACATTATGGTCGAGGGTGGTGTGCAACATAAGACCATTAATGATACCGGGCCTTCTACTCGTACCCACAACAAGACCAAAATTAATGCAAAGATTGGTGTTCCTACTAATGAAGTGGAGGAAGTTATGAACTTCCATTAGAAAATTATTGATAGTGATCTTGAAGCTGCGAATATTCTGAAAAATCATTAGTTTGCTTCTATTTTTTGTGTCTTTTTCTAGTTGTCTGTGTGCTGATTTTTGGTTGCTTTTTGGCTGCTTGTTTTGTTTTTTATTATATGATGAAGCAGTGACTTATCTTGTAAAGGGTTTCAAGACCCCTTCAAAACCTATTCTTCCTATAACCAAAAACACTTGTTAAGTTATGAGAAAAAAGTCATGTTTATCGTAAAATGATAGTGTTTGTAAAATGCATAATGAGGCTCCTTGTATAAATAGGACAAGGAGGAAGGAAGTAAGATAGGATTAAATCATTGACTAACATTCCAAGTATGAAAAACATGTCAAACCACTTGGGACAAGTGTGAGGACATGTGTAAAGTCCCTATGAAGTGAGACAAAAAGATAAATAACCTCTAAGTAAATTTAAGCTAAGTGTAAATAGTTCAACCTAGAAAAAAATGATAAACTAACTAGATGAATAATGATCTTATTTACACTAAAATTTATGAATGGTTAGTACTTCCTTTAGGCTTGAGTAATTCACATAATACTTTCATGAGATTGATTAATGATGTTTTAATTAGGGAATTCACAAATAGATTTGTAATATTCTATATATATGATATTCTAATATTCAATGCTACATGGGAAGAATACTTAACCAACATTAAGAAAGTCTTGTAATGGTTAAAATATAATAATTACTATTCAATCTATAAAAATGTTAATTTGGAAAAAATCAATGGCACATTTAGGGCATGTTGTAGGAGGATTATAGTATTAATAATTGGTCCATATAAATTTGAAACAATTATAAATTGGCCTACACCAAGGAGTACTCTAGAGTCTAATAGCTTTGTAGGGGTTGCATAATTCATGAGAAAAAATATTTTTTCTTTCTCTTACATATATATGCCTTTGCATCAAAATGCATCTCAAGAAAAGAACTTTAATTCAGATGATGAAAAAATTGAAACTATACACATGTAAAATTGACTTAACACTTATCACAAATTCAGAACATCTCAGAACAACTCTAAATCAACTCAAAACAACTCTGAATCAACTCAGAACGACCCCGAAACGACTTAGAAAAACTCCGAATCATCTTGGAATGTCTCGGAACGACCCCAAAATGACTCAAAACAACTTTAAATCAACTCGAAAAGTCTCAAAATGACCCCAAAATGACTCAGAACAACTCTAAATCAACTTGGAAAGTCTCAGAATGACCCCAAAATGACTCAGAACAACTTTGGATAATATCTGAAACAGCTGACTGTTGGTGACATCAGGATAATAAAGTATCTTTAGAATGACCCCCAAAATGACTCGGGAACAACTTAGTCAACTTGGAAATGTCTCAAGCGACCTCTGAAATGACTGGAACAACTACGAGATCAACTCGGGAATGTCTTGAAATGACCCCAAAATGACTCCAAACAACTACGAATTAACTCGAGAACATCAGAATCATCCCGACCTCTCACTAGCAGCATCAACGACATCAAACAACATTCAAAACCCTTCTCTATTAATTGAATAATAAAACATTATTTGATTAATTCACATTTCATCATTCTCGACAAATTGAATAAATACCATTTATTTAATAAAGTCTTGAAAAACCCTAATTCTACTATTAATCGAATAAAACAACATTATTTGATTAATTCACATTTCATCATTTCGACTAATTAAATAAATTACCTTTATTTAATCAAGTCCTAATCTTATCTTATTTCATCTTGATTAGTCAAATGACATCGATTATTTGATTACGTCACTAATCCACCTTATTCCTCAAAATTAATTGAATGATTAAATCATAACAATTTAATTATCACATTTTCCTCCAAAATTTGAATAATTGAATCAAATCAAATTAAACTATTCAAATTGGAAAAAATCAAAATCAAATTGGAATGAATGAATTAATTAATATTCCTCACCCACTTTTTTGATTGAGGAAATCATGGATTGCTAACTAAGCAATCTATTTTGCTAACAAAGTAATCAATTCTGCTAACTCAACCATCTAATCCCTAACTCAACCCTAACTGGTCAATCAATTGCTAACTAAGAAATCAAAATTCTAACTAGCCAATCTATTCTTCAATCACCCTAATTGTGCAATCAACTTTGCATAATCTCCTCATGTCTAAATCCTCTCAACTCATTTTGAACATTGATCTGGATTTCCTCCAACACAATCTTGACCGTCGATTTGAAATGGATTTTTCTATATAACAAGCCTTTCTCTTCACAAATTATAATTAGAATTTCAACTTACCTTATGCAATGAAGTGTTGTCAAGATCACCATTGAGATAGCTTCATCATTTCTTCAAGAACAAGCATCGATCATAAAGCTTTTGTGTACAAGCAATGGAGGATTTGTAGTGATATGAACAACCCAACATCATGCAAATACACTCCAACATGGGATGGTAATCTTTTCTTGTGTTATTTGAATTCGTTTTGTTAATCTTAGGATCTCATTTCATTCAAATAGCTTAGAATTGTTCATTTCATGAGTGATGGAATAAGATAGATTAAGTGTTTTTGAATTAGATTAGTTTCTAATTTCAATCTTGCACTTTGATCTTGTTTTTGTATCATTTTCTTGATGGATTCCTTCCCTCTCACACATTCTGGCACGCACGGTGGGACCTAGGTCCTCCTCACTAACATTTTTTTGAGCTAAATTGCAAGTTATTGGGTTATGAGAGCTTTCAGAGGCATTTCATGGACTACCCAACAAAAGGTCGCTTTTGAGTAGAATTTTTTTTGAGCCCAGAAAATCCACACCTTTTCCATGGGAATTTCTCTTTTGCACAAAAACCAACACTTTTGCTAAAAAAACCCACTCTATTGATTTTTCTTATGCGTTTGCACTGTACGGAAAATCTGAGCTTTTGCCAGAAATTTTGAGCTTTTGCAAATTTGTTTTTCTAAGATTTTGATCTTTGTTTTTAGCATTTTCTCTAGAAAACAAGTGCACGGATCCTACACTATTGTAATGAACTTGCTAAATGTTTGCTTGTTTTGCAGGAACTAATGAATTTTATGCAGGATTTGAAACACATTGACTTGTTTTATGTAGGGAAGATGATCGATCCAAGTTGTTTTTAGATACATAAGTATTTTTAATTAACTTAGGAATTTTCATTTTGGTGCTTAAAATTGTACAAAACAACTTTCACATTTTTATTTTGGTGCTATCTAAAATGAACATTTTCAAAGCTTTCTAACTTAGGAATTTTCATTTTGGTTCTTTAAAATTGAACAAAACAACTCTCACGTTTTGATTTTGGTGCTATCTAAAATGAACATTTTCAAAGCTTTCTAAGGTAGGAATCTTCATTTTGGTGCTTAAAATTGAACAAAAAAACTCTCACGTTTTGATTTTGGTGCTATCTAAAATGAATATTTTCAAAGCTTTCTAAAAGTAGGAATTTCCTTTTGATGCTCATAAAAAGAACATAAAACACTTCCAATTTGGGGCTCTAAAATGAACACATTTCATGTTTTCATAATTAGGAAACTTTACATTTGGTGCATAAAAAGAGTGCAAATGTCTTTCAATTTGTTGAAAAATGTCTGATTTACATTTTGTTGACCATTAATGACAAGGCCTGGCTTTCTTAGAAACACTTCAACTTTGGGGCTTAAAATGAACAAAAAAAATTCACACCATTTATATCTTAATTGCTTGATGTCTTGAACACTTCAATTGGTGTAAAGATAAAAAAGAACATTTTAGTTTATTAATCAGGGTGGACATTTTCAGTGATTGAAGTGTCTCATTTCTCGAATCTGTTAAGCTGACGTCAAATTTATGCTTCGAGCAGGCAAGTCGTTTGTGCAAGTTATGGCGGTCAAACCTTGATCAAAAGCTGCAGGGTGAGCGTCTAGGAAGTGAAAAAATGATTGTTTCATAAATCAACCGAAGCAGCGTCAAGTCGAAGAGCTCGTCGAGATGATTCCGACGATGTTCTTTTCATCGAAATCCGACATCGGAGGCTCAAGATACAGTTGGTCAAAGTTTCAGGTTTGACTTGTGGACTGAAGGTACAGTGATGACGTCATCATCCGTGCAGCTGACGTCAGCACATGGTACGGAATCTGATGTGGACAAATTAGAGTGTGACATGTGGCATTTGTACTGACCAATCATAGAGTGACGATGACCCTCTCATCCATGTTGGTCGGCGGTTGTAAATTTGTTTGTTTGATAAAAATGTTGGGGCCGGATTGGAACCCCCTACCTGTCATTCGCAAGAATTCCGGGTAGCCGTTCCACCAAATCGTCGGCCTTTATGCATATGGGGAAGCCGTTTTGTTTTGTTAAGATTCAATGGTTATTTTTGAAAGAAAATGAGCCGGCGGGAGTTGAACCCGCACCGGCTGGGTCCCAACTTACATAGCCACCAACGAGCCATCGAATGGCTTTCAGTAAGTATATGGCGTCGGCTTGTTTTGTTATCATTTTGAAAGCCGAATGACCTATGATTTAAAAACAAACTCCTCTATAAGTTAAAACTAATCCTTTTAAAGGATTAAATCAAAACTAATTAAAATATCCTAAGCCCGAAATGAATAATAAAAAGGGCTAAAATAAACATTAAGGGGATTATTAAAGATTTATTATGTATAAATAGGGGATTTATTTTTGTTAGGGGAAATTTGTAATGATCTTTATGCAAAATTGGGAGATTTTTTAAAAATCTTTATGTATTTTGGAGAGATAAGGTGGATTTGGGAAATATTTTGTAAATCAATTGGTTAGTAACCAAATTGAGAAAATTTTATGTATTTAAAGGGGTGTGAGGTGAGAGTGGAATCCAAGTTTTTTTTTCAGGTGTTGAAGTCTTGATGCTGAGGTGACGAAAGAGAGGTCTTGTGGAGATTCTTTGAGTCATTCTTGCACGTCAGAGCGTTGTTATGCTGCCGAAGTGCTTGGAGAATGATTGTGGTGCTTTGTAATTGATTTTTGGAGTTAATCGGATGGGGTCTCTCTATTGGAGTGGACCGGAGCGTAGTCATAGGGGCGACTCACGTTATCAGCTTTGTTTGCACTTCTCTTCTCTCTCTTTCTTTCTCTCCTTTCCTTCCTTTCTATTATAATCACCTTGTTATTACTTTCATTTTGTTATTTCCATAAGTTAATTTTGATTTAATTAACTTGGAATAATCATTGTAAAAGCATTGTAAAAGTTAAGCATTTCATTTCTGCAATCTAGTCTAGATCCTATACAGATCAAGTTTAGTATCGGAGCTTAGTTGTTATTGTTTAGGTTATTTGTTTTCCAGATGCTAGCGAGATCCGGGATTGAGGAAGGGTGAGGCAAGCTGAAGAATTTGATCTGAGATCGGGAAGCGTGGGGCTGCTCAAAGATGCCGGTTTACGGAATGGGTTCCTGAAATCGATGCGGGGAGTTTCGAAGAGCATTCCTTGAGATGAAGGCAAAGGTGGATATTCTTTTTCAGGAGAGACAAGAATGGAAGGCATGTGAAGAAGGTTCATCGAAGCAAGAAGATCGCAAAGACATGAAAGGGAAACATCATGAAGATGGTGACAAGCAACCAGATCATCCCTTTTCTTCTTCTCCTCCCTCTTCTCCTTCTCCTTCTTCTCCATCTTCTCCTCATTCTATTTCTTCTAATCCTTTCCAGAGTGGGTATAAGCCTAAAATTAATTTGGATGTAAAATTTGACTTGCCTAAATATTGTGGTGAACTTAATGCCAAAAATTGAATTGATTGGGTTCAACAAATTGGGGTTTATTGTGAGTCCGGAACCTGTGGATGATGTTGATAGGATCAATTAGCTACTCTTAGATTTGGAAGTCTGACCTTAACTTTGGAGGGAAGTAAGACTAGCGAGAAGTTTCACATGGTAGTGGGTTCTTGCAGGCGAGTTTGGTAATGCTCTTAAGAAGCAATTTTATCCCCTAGGACATATGCAACAGTTAATGATGGACTGGCAAATGTTTAGGCAAGGGAAAGGTCAAACTGTCCAAGAGTACACCCATGAATTCAGGAAAAGGGCTATTGCTTTAAATGTTCCTTTGTACACCCAAGACACTTTGTTGAAGTACATAGGAGGTCTTCATTCCTACCTTAGGCATTCTATTATGGTTTTGAACCCTTATAATTTGGATGAAGTGTCTATTCAAGCTATACACTTAGAGTCAAGGGGTAAAGGATCTTTTATTGATAAGTTTGATAATGATGTAAAGAAATCTTCTAAGGTTGTAGAGACGGGGAAAGGAAAGAAAGGCTTCTGATTAAGAGGACAGAAACTTTCACTCTCATTGTGACAGAATGGTCATGATGAAGATCACTGTTGGAAGTTGCATCCGGAATTGAAGCCTAAGTGGGCTCAAAGACATAATCAGAAACAGAAGGAAGTGAGACAAAGCCACGAATGTTGTTATGGATCTTGGTTCAGATTCAGATGATGAGACTAAGATAATCCGAAATCATCTCTTCAGAGCATGAGGTAGGCCCACCTAAGAAGATGGATTCTCTCCACTAGGGTTGTAATTGTTTGTTAATGTTAAACTTATCCAATTACATTCAAAAACAATTGTGACATCAAATTCTATGTTTGATTTAAAGAAAAAGAACACATCAAAACAAACATTGAACAAGATGGTCAAACCACAAACCCTTTGAGTTAGTGTATACTTGCGAAAAAATCCTTATGTTTGCACTCCTTGAAAGGATTTATCCTTAAAAGGTTTCTGAACATTTCAGTTTTATTTTCACGTTGCATTGATCAAAGTAAACACTTTGGTAACTATGGATTGGGTGTTGTGATTTCACGACTTAAGCTATAGACATTTAGGTCACAGAAAGTCCATGCTTGTGATTCAATCCAGTGCAATTATATCACTTTCCATATTCAAGAACACAAAGGAAACAAACACAAAGAGGTTACAAATTGTCATTCCAATATTTTTTCTAAAATACTTAGGTCATTACTTGAAACAAGATACTTGGAAAACCAAATTGGTCACAAAGTCTATCACCCAATATTCCCATACTACTTATTTGAAATCAAAATCCAACAAAACATTAGGATCATTCCTCCACTCAAAATAGTCTATGATATCAACAGTTACTGGGAACTCAAAGATAGTTCAAGTATCTTTCCCACAACATATCCTCTAGACAAAGAAGTGGAATATTGAACCTCGTTCTTCAACATTTTGATTTCCAAAAAAAAAGTAGCCACATTCCAAAATAGCACTCAAGCCTTAGGGTTTTTGAGTTTCATAGCAAACCACCTCACAACACCATTTACACCTTATGACCATCTGGCGACCAATAGCTCTAGTTCAACAACCAGGCCTTGTAGTACTGATTACTCAACCTAGTCTCATGCACATTGAAGGTGCACAAACTAACATCATTAGCAGTTTGAGAACGTTCATTTTTGAGAAAAATGAAACACCCCGTCAGTTTCTCACCACATCAATCATCTTAAATGAAGAGGAAGAAAAAGAAAACATAGCAACCGAAAGACTTGTATTACTACCTCCCACATGGCCATAGGTATGATCCTCTTGGAAATATAAACCAAGTGACCTTATGATAGGGCATTGAGTATCAAAACATCTTTGAAACATGTCGATCTATTACCAAAATTACTCTTATCAAGGGTCACAACATCAAATAGGGCAACAACATCGGGGATTTCAAAATCACCATCAAGGAATAAATCAAAAATATCAAATTTCCCTAGATAAAATTGAGAGAGATCTTGAGGAGATTAAACGAAAATGAAATACAATATATCATCAACGCCTTATTCAAGGTTGGAACATTGCATATCCTCAACCAACAGAAATTATCCCACAAACACCTCAATATCCACATCAACAACACTTCCAAGATCCGCAATATCAAGAAGTTCCACAACACCAAGGCATACCTCAAGTGCAATATCAAAATGTACCTCAAAAACCGTATCAAGGAGTTCAACAAAATCAAAAGCAAAACAATCAAGAAAAAACACAGAGGAAATATTACCAACGAGAAAGAAAATTCACCCCTTTGGGAGAAACTTTAGAGGTAATCATGCATGAACTAGTACAGCAGGAACTTATCAAGATCAACGATAGTCCAATTTATGGTGAACCAAGCTTTAAACTCCCTTGGTATAACAAGTACAAACTATGTGAGTTCCATAAAATCAAGGGTCACACAACAAACAGATGTGCTACATTAAAAAATATCATCAAAGACATCATTGATCAAGGAGAAATAGCTATAAAGGGCCATCTACCAAGGACGACAATGATAATGTCTCAACCTCAAGAGTTGAAAGCAATGATCAAGAGCTATCTATCACTGATTACATTGACAATGTCTCTACATCGTCTAGTGAGCAAGAGGACATACATAAAAAATTTATTCCCAAGCATGATCAAAATCAATCACCCAAGTCTAGCAATGATTCAGTCCAAAATGTATTGACATCATCCAACCTCATGACAATACATATTGATAGTCAAGAGATTCCTAAGCCAACACTTATACCCAATGCAAAAAACATAATCCAAGAGCTATCACCCATATGTCCACATTTTGAGGAAATCCAAGGATCCTTTATAGGGAATCCCTTCTTTGAAATTGATCCATGCCAAGAATGTGAACCAAAGCATGTTGAGGATAATACCATACAAAGTCAAGATCAAGAAACCTTACCATAAAAATATTACAATGACTTGGTAGATATCTTCCATGACATCCAAGGCTTTCCAAAAGAACACATCCATATTCCAAGCACACATAATCTACCCATGAGATGCTTACTCCTAGTGGACATGTAGATGATCTTCCTCCAAAAAAAAGTCTCATACTCTTGATATCATTACCATGGAACAAGAGTCACCTACTATTCACATCTGTACACATGATCAAGATATAGTAGAATCTATAGACCTATCAGAAAGTGATCAAGAAGAAGAATTGAAATTAGAAACATTCTCCAATCAAGTTGAAGACATCGAGTATGAAAATATGGAGCACAATATCCTAAAATCAGCAAAGATCAAAAAAATCAAAATAGCTCGTCCCGAAAACAAGGTGTACCACCAACACACTACCAAGGTAACCTTAAAAGATACAAACAACATGGATTATTTGTTCACTCAAAAATTCTAAGATATCAACAGTTGCTTGAACCCTACACCTAGTTCAAGTAAGCTTTTCCACAACATATCCTCTAGAAAAAAAAAGTGAAATATTAATCCTAGTTTTCAATATCTTACACCCCAAGCAAGAGGGTAAAAATCCAAAAAACATTTGAAAAAAATCCAAAAACAAAACAACATCGTTGGGTTATTCCTTCACTCAAATAGTCTAAGATATCAACATTTTCTTGAACCTCACAACTAGTTCAAGTATATTTCCCGCAACATATCCTCTAGACACAAAAGTGGAATATCAATCCAGATTATCAATGTTGTTTACCCAAAAATAGTTTATGCTTTGAGTCAAACGATCGAACTATGTGGTATTTGCATGTACAATGTAGGCAAGGCTCATTATCCCTTGATACCCTAGGTTAGTCCCCTTAGGTTTCTAACATGCTTTATTTCAAATTAGTCAAAAGATACAAAATCCAAAAACATTCACAAAACAGAAAAGGTCAAAAACACTCAAACCAAGTGAACTACGAGCCTCTACATGTACAACGTAGGCAAGGCTTATCTTTGATGAGCCCTTGAGGCCCTAGGTTAGTCCCCGAAAAATGTCAAAAACATCATAAAACTTAGAAAAATAAAAAAAGACCTATGTCTGCCATCACAATTCATAATAAAACATCATCCATAATAAACAGATCATCACATTCACCCTTTGACAAAACAAACAAACAAATAAAGCAAACATCAATAGCTCTAGAACTTTCAAGAAAACAATTGCAAAACTCTGACTATGAATAGCCAAAAACAAGGCCAAAGTATCAACCACCTATCTTTTTAACAAGTCCCAACAACATCCTGAGATATGTCTTAATAGATCCGTTCCTACGATAGACATGATCAACAACGGATACTAGTCCCACCCCAAATAGATATGGCAAGTGATATTGTAGCTTTGTTTTATCTTTTTATAGTCTTATTTTTGTGATTTACATTATTGACTCATTCCCAGGATCTCTCAAGGATGTCCATAAGGATTTAGAGAAGAATGAATGGGGGAAATTGAGCGTCATTTCGATTTGTTGTTTGTGGATAGTCTTGTTATACTAGCATGGAAAATACTTCTTTTTTTTTTATGTGTGTGGAAGTCATTTTGAAACATTTTGTGTAATAGTGACATGTTAGGTTATTAATACCTCTTGTGTTATTGGTCTGACATGTTTTTAAAGCTTCTCACCTATACACTCTAACAGGGTTTCCATATGTCTTGTATGCACAAGAATACTCCTTGTTTGTAGAGCCAAATTCCATGCAATAAATACAAAGTCACCTTGGTCATTAATACCCCTGTGCATCGTATTTATTTGCTATATCAAAATGGATTGTTCAAACTGCAAAGTCTCTAAAGCAGAGAAAAATAAACTCATCGCTACTAACAATATCATATTTCTAACCACCATCAACATTTCTTCTAAATCACATCATATTTCTATCTAACATTAATATTTCTTCTAAATTAACATCATATTTCTATCTATCAATAATTTCTTCTAATTAACATCACACTTCTATTTCAAATCATCAACATTTCTTCAAAGTGAGATCTACATAGCAATATCATTAGTACCATTATGCATCCATGAATAATGACAACATACATCATGATGATATTAAAACAATAAAGAACATCATGTATGGGGCATATATTTTCACATCATAAACATACATCATCATATATCATCATCACATGAGTATAAAATGAGAATGAACCGAAGAAGGTATATATCATATATATCATCATCAAAAAGGAGAGTACATCATCAATGTGATAAGATATGCAAAATCACAATATCTATATGAGACCTTGACTGGGCCAATGAGTATAGGCATACAAAATACATGTCTACAAAATGCCTCTAAATAAGGAACAACATGAAGATCAATTACCCAAAATAAGACCCCAATGGGAAAAGGATGGAACCCTATAGATCACCAAAACGACCTGGCTATCTCACAGAATGATCACCTGCACCACCAACTGCACCGTCACCGCCTATAGAACTAGGCTCTCCAAACTATGGACGTCGGGCACTCCTGGGAACAACAGGCTCATATAAAGTCTGATAGTAAGTAAAACTTTGCAAATAATGATCACATTCTGCCCTAAGAGTATCTCTCTCTATGGTCAGTAACTGTACAAAAGCCTCTACAGCGTGACGTCGATTGCTCTTGCTATCCCAATCGGTCCTCAAAATATCTATCTAAGCCTCTGCAACCTGTCGTCTCACTATCTCTACATCTCTGGCAGCAACCATCTGAGCTAACAATATTTCTCCATCCCTAGTTGGTGGAGGAGGATCCGAAACATGCCTACGACTCTGCACCTGAGGTGGCTACTCATCCTGATCACCATGTGCTCTATCATGACAACCTCTACCTTGAGCTCTATCCAACTACTCTATAAGGACCTCAATACACTATCACTCACCACGATGACCTGTAAAACCTGATCTACCTGAAGCGGGAGTACCCCTGGGAACAATGAGTCTCAGAGGCCTGCGACGAGACCACCACTCATCATAGTCATTAGAACTACCTGGATCTGTGGGACCAATCGACCAACCCCAATCAACTGGGGAAAGTTCTCTAAACTCAGTAATAGCAGTATCTATATTAGGCTGAATACCCCATACACAAACCTCATGTGTCGTCCAACCAAAATGAGCCTCATAGGTATCAAGAAATCGGTCTTGTCTCTCCCCAAACTGATGACATACTCGGTCTAGTAGATAACACTCTAGCAAAATATCAGAAGGACTAAGCAACCAATGGGTCTATCTACAATAGACAAGGTGATTTGCACAATAGACAACAAGAAGATCATTAAACACACATGCGTACAATACTAAAATCAAATGCAAATTCATTGAATTAAACAACAAAGAACATGAGGAAAGTAGAAAGCGTAATTAAAACTGAACAATCTCACCAATTCCAAGCATTTCATGATTCTTCGATTGCTTCTCCATTTTGCTGTGTAGTATAATTTGCCTGGTTGTAGTAAATTAGTACAGAAAGTATAGCCTAAATTAATGATTAGCAAAATAAGAGATTCAAGATTGAGTGCTCTCAAATTCCCCATAAAAGATTTAGCGAGAGAGATTTCGAGAGAGATTTTTGAGAGAGATTGGAATGAAGAATGACAAATCAATTTATAGAAAATTGATTATTCGAGAGCGACAAATCCGAGAGTTAACGAAAGATCAGCGAATGATTTGAGATCGTGAGATTAGACATGCATTACGATAATTGTTAGTAGTGACATGAGTGATAAAAACTAGAAATAGAAATAAAGATTAAATAAATGATTTAATCTTTAAGTTTGGTATTCAAAAACAAAAGAATAGTCTTTGCATGACAAGGCGAAGATTGATTATAACCACTCTCTGTTCGAACACACGCACAACACTTAATTAATTAAATAATAATTTTTAATTATTATGCATGTGCATAAATATGAGTTAAGAGCAGACGATTTGAAATAGTTGTGAAGAGATTTATAGAGAATGCCACTGGACATTAAATCAGCCAGATTAGCTGAGCAATTAGAGCCAGATATGCAGTCGAGGGTAAAAGTGAATATAGATAACTCATAATTATCTAAAATATAGAGAATACGTTAAAAACATAATTAATGAATTAAATAATTCATTTAATTCCAAGAACCTAAATATTTATGAAGAATAATTAAATAAATATATTGTTTAATTAAATGATGAAGGATTTTAAATGAATAATTAAATATTAGCGAATTTATTTAATTATAGTTAATGTGATAAAAGGTAAATTAAATGAATTTATTTAATTTGACAAGAGGATAAGGTTGATTAGTAGATAATTAAATAAAGCGTTTATTTAATTAATCAAATAGAATAAAAGAAATTAATAGATTAATTAAATAGTGAATTATTTAATTAATAAGAAAAATAAAAAGAAGATAATTAATTAAATAATTAAGATTGTTTAATCAATGAAGAATTAATGTTAAGATGAATTAATTAAATAATTAAGATTATTTAATCAATAGAAGAATTATTAAGATGAATAATTAAATAATTAAAGAATTATTTAATCATGACCATGAAGAATAAAATTATGAAGAATATTGAAGTACATGAAGCTAAACTGATTTTGGTGTCTACACTATCTACAATAGACAAGGTGATTTGCATCCTCTGGCCAAGCATCACACCCTAAATATGGTCTCCACACAAAACTAGGAATATCATCAAAAACACGACACCAGTAAGGAAGATCTCTAGGTAAGGTGTAGTGCACAAAATCCCCATAACGATATGAGTATGGATCATCAGGGTGACGATCCTATATCCCATCTAGCTGAGTAACTGCAATATGCTCCCATGCCCACACATGCAAAAGTGAGACACCTGTAGAAATAGATTTTTCGCCCCGATACACGACCTCGTGCATATCTCTGTACAAGTGAGCGAGAAGACATGGACCCCAAGCATATCTCATACCATGCTCAAGAACATTCTCAATGCACACACCCCAACCTATGGGAAACTATTGACCTTGGCTATCAAGAACAACAAGTCCTGAAATCAAACCACATAGAACAAGCGAGATAGGATCCACACTGTTAGAAAAATCAGACAAATCAATCTCTGACTGATGTACCGTTAGGTGCGAGCACCTAACACATGTTGCATAGTGGGGATACCATGTCAAATGTGATATGTAACCAATTCCCCATGGATAGGAAGACGAAGTATCCTCCATACATCCTCAAGTGTGATAGTCGCCTCTCTTGTCGGTAGATGAAACAAGGATGTTTCTGAATGCCACCGTTCCACCAATGCAGTCATCATGGCAGTATGAGTCCTGATGGAAGGCATATAACAAATATGTAGAAGTCCCACAACATCAAGAAATTCCCGCTCTAACACACCAAAATGGACAATGGGATCGAACAAATGTCACAGACGTCTCTCCCTAGGTTGTAGTACCCTAAGGCCAACCTGCAATCGTTTTTAAACTATGAAGTTAGGGTTTCACTCTAAACAAGTGAGAGAAATAATATAACATAAAACATGATAACAAACAACATTTAGGATGACAAAAAAATAAATGATAAGGTTCCAAGCACAAGCTAAGGAAAAACGAAGAAGAAGGGGTCAAAAGAAAAGGTTTTGAGCAAATATTCAGAAAACACAACACAAAGGCGAGCTTTTATGGAAAATGCTCAGAAACAAAGGTGAGGAAAAAAGTCAAAGGCAAGTTTCTAGGGCCAAACAGGAAAAAGCGAGCTTCTGAAGCAAAGGCGAGATTTTGGAGCAAAAGCTCAGAAAAACAAAAGCAAAGATTCTGAGCAAGGGTGAGGAAATTTTGCAAAGGCATGGATTCTTGACAGCAAAGGTGTGAAAACCGATGCAAAGGCATGGAAAACAGGAAAACCTCACTTTTGACCTAGAAAAATTTTTACACAAAAACCAAGAACGAAATGAGACAAAAGGGAAAAAGAGAAAAGGTACATATCGGGCCACCAGCATCTGAAGGTCGTCCAACCTCTTGAACAAGCTTAGAACGATGTGGGACAACATCAAAACATGACATTGCTCCTTAAAAACTGACAAAATGAGAGAACCAGAGACAAGAATTAGCTATAGAGTCAAAACACAAATGAGCTATCTACAAAACAAATTTCCTATATAAGCCACAAGAAAACCCTAATTTCTACTTAGGGAAACTTTCTACATTCAAAATAGAAGCTCAGGGAAACATCAGAATAGGAAACAAAGGACCTATAAACCTAATTCTACGATGTAAACACATCAGAACAAAAAATAGAGTTGTGAGCCTGACCTCAAAACTTGAAATTTTTGGTCAACCTCTCGAGGGGGCAGCATAGTGTCTTACCATCATTCCATGAAACATTGGGGCACAATGGGGCATAATTTTTTTTTTTCAAAACACTTGATCTTAAAAACATAATCTTTGAAACAAAGCAACCAATACTTTCTATCAAAGAGGGGCAAAATGTAGACATGTAAAATTGACTTAACACTTATCAAAAATTCAAAATGTCTCGGAACAACTCTGAATCAACTTGGAACAACTCTAAATCAACTCAGAACGACCCTGAAATGACTCGAAACAACTCTAAATCAACTCAAAACATCTCAGAACGACCCTGAAATGACTCAGAATAACTCTAAATCAACTCAGAACGTCTCAGAACGACCCCAAAACAACTTGGAACAACTCTGGTCAACAGGGCATCTGCGGGCTGACCCCAAGCTCAAGACGCTGCCGGAGATCCCAGCTTTCGAGCGACAACCCGAAAATGACCTAGAACAACTGAATTAACTCATAACATCTGAAACATCTCGAACATCTTAAGATCCAGCTCAAAATCATCCCGTGACATCTCCATAACGCGTCAAAGTGACATCAAGCGACATTCAAAACCCTAATTTCCTCTATTGGTGAATAATACAACATTATTTGATTAATTCACATTTCATCGATGTGATGATTGAATAATCTTTGTTTATTTAATAAAATGCGGAAAAACCTAATTCTACTATTATTCAGGCTAAACAACATTTGATTAATTCACATTTCATCATTCATTAATTAAATAATTACTAATAAATCATGTCGTGAATCATCCTGCGGTTTGGGAAATGTGGATTTAACTAAACGTCTATTTTTTCTCTTTCGGCAATCAATTATGCTAACTCAACCATCTAATCCCTAACTCAACCCTAACTGATCAATCAATTGCTAACTAAGCAATCAAAATTCTAACTAGCCAATCTATTCTTCAATCACCCTAATTGTGCAATCAACTTTGCACAATCTCCTCATGTCTAAATCTTCTCAACTCATTTTGACCATTGATCTGGATTTCCTCCAACAATTTCTTGACCGTCAATTCAAAATTTATTTTTCTATATAACAAGCCTTTCTCTTCACAAATTATAATTAGAATTTCAACTTACCTTGTGCAATGAAGTGCTGTCAAGATCACCATTGAGATAGCTTCATAATTTCTTCAATAAAAAGCATCGATCACCAAGCTTTTGCATACAAGCAATGGAGGCTTTGTAGTGATACGAACAACCCAACATCATGCAAATACACTCCAACATGGGATGGTAATATTTTCTTGTGTTATTTGAATTCGTTTTGTTAATCTTAGGATCTCATTTCATTCAAATAGCTTAGAATTTTTCATTTCATGAGTGATGGAATAGGATAGATTAAGTGTTTTTGAATTAGATTATTTTTTGATTTCAATCTTACACTTTGATCTTGTTTTCATACCGTTTTCCCAATGGATTCCTTCCCCCTCACACAGAAGCATTTAAAATTAAAGTCTAAAATAAGTCATGTTCTAGTTTTATCTCTTTTAAATATATAGAATCCATTCGAGGTAGAGAAAATGCTAGTGAATATGCAATGGGTTCCATCTTTCTTTAAGGTGACAATCATGTATGTTATCATTTAAAGTTTTTTTGCTTTAGAAATGAGGAATTATTCAAATATTACAATAAATAATTATCTGCACTATTCCAAGATATTAAAAAATTGAGACACTATTTATTTGGCACGGAAACTATTGTGTATATGAATCATCAACCTTTACAATATTCACAAGCATGAAATAAATTACAACAAAAAAGACATTATAAATGTATGGGTTTCTTCAACAATCTTATTTAGTAATAAAATATAAAAGATGAACTAGAAGTTTTTAGATAGATATGTTCTATAGAACACCACTTTCAACAATAGCTATAGTAAGTCACTTAAAACCACTCAAAAAAGGACGAAAATGTTGAACACTATGAACATGATAAATATTTTGGTGCAAAATATAAGGAACTTATATCACAAACAATTGTAAAAATTGAAGAAGATTTTTATATCTAGGAGTTAATATAGTAAGTCACTTGGAATCATTCAAAAAGGTTTATAATAATGAGGGAGGAACATACCTCCTAACTAGTGGGTCACTTTGGCATGGAAAGAATTGAGGCTCATTTGCAAAGGTATGTGTATCAACCAAAAATGTAGTGGGGAGTAGTAAGATTTGTTGTAAGTTAGAAATTGTGTTGCACTAGAAAATCTAAGAAAAGAAAAAAAAAGGAATGTATATTTATTTTCCTATTTGCACAAGACCATAAGAAAGTGATTCTATAAAATTTGTAGGTGGTTTACCTATGAGTATATACACACATGATTAAGTTTATTTGTGTTAGTTGATATGTTTAGAAAAATGTGTATTCTATTGGTTTGTAAAAATGTTTATTATTATCATAGGAAGTAGAAGAGGGAGGAAATCAGTGGCAAATCTTATCAGCTTGGCTAGTTCAGCAGAAGGTCAGGTGAAAATCACATAAATTCTGAAGGCTAGGAAGGGAGTCCCCCTTCCCCAGGCGCCATGATTCTAACTTAGAATGTTAGGGGCCTCAACGCCCCTAACAAACAACGCTTGGTGAAGTGTAGGATATAGGAAACAAAGGCGAGTATTGTCCTATTACAAGAAACCAAACTGAACATAGAGGACCTTGACTCATTTAACAAGAAGCTAGGTGGTTGGAGCATGGTTGGAATACAAGCGAGGGGTGCTTCAGGAGGGCTTGCAATTCTGTGGGATAGCAGGAAGGTGATCTTTGAGGCAATGGCTGGTAACTGCAACTGGTTAGTAGGAAGGGTCCAGATCTTCAGTCCACATATGAGGATACAACTCATTAATGTATACGGTCCATCCCTGACAAAGAGGAAAAGGCAAGTTTGGGCTGAAATTGATTCCCTATTGAGTGGATCAGAGGTGGAGCATACACTTATCGAGGGTGACTTCAATGGCATCCTTCGCTCAGCAGACAAGAGGGGGGGATTACAGAATGCTTCTCCTTCACAGGTTGACTTCAAGAGCTGGGTCACCAAAAACAACCTGATAGAGTTTGAAACAGGGGAGGGGGTTTTCACCTGGAATAACAAGCATATGGGACCCACTCAAATTGCGGAAAAGCTTGACTGATTATTTCTTTGTGGGGATCTTTCATCAATTCAAGCAGACATCAAAGCCACTGTTATACCCTGTTTTGGATCATACCACTTTCCTGTCCTTCTCAAATGCTGCAAGGATGATAAACCTACAAGGAGCCCCTTTAAGTTCGAAAACATGTGGATGAAGGACAAGAAATTTTTTGGCTTAGTTGAATCCTGGTGGAAAGCTGATCAGTTTGAGGGCTCCAAACTTTTTTGCTTTATATCCAAGCTAAAAGCTTTAAAAAAGCACTTGTTAATATGGAACAAAGAACACTTCAAGGACATCTTTGTTGAGAAAGCTGATCTGGAAGCTGAGTTGTTGGCTCATAACAAAGGAGTCATTTGTGATGGGATGGATCAAGAGAGTTATTGTAAGGAGAAGATTATGATGGAAAGATATGAAGAAATCCTAGCAAAAGAAGAGATTTTTTGGAGACAAAAATCAAGAGAAATTTGGCTAGTCAATGGTGACAAAAACACTAAATTCTTTCATAGCATAGTTAAATACAAGAGGAGTGCCAACAAGATAAGGAGCATCAAAAGAGCTAACGGATCGAGTGAAGAGGATCCAGTCAGGATTGCAGAGAGTGTGGTCACCTTCTTCAAGAATGTTTTGAACACCTTGGTTGGTTCATGCCTAACCAGTCAAAATCAGTTGTTGAAAAACATCCCAAAGTTGATAACAACAGAGAAAAACAAAATGCTAAACGTGAATTTCTCCAAAGAGGAGGTGGAAAGAGTTGTAAAAGAGTTTCATCCTGACAAGGCCCCAGGCCTGGATGGATTCCCAGCAAGTTTTTTTCAAAAATGTTGGCATATTCTGGGAGATGACCTTATACAGGCTATGGAGGCATCAAGAAACTCAGGAGTATTGCTCAGAGAAGTGAACAACACCTTTATCGTTCTCATCCCAAAGAAAGAAACTGCAGAAGTATGGGATGAGTTATGCCCCATCTCTTTGTGTAACACACTATACAAAATCATGTCAAAATTGATGGCAAACAGACTTAAATCAGTCCTTCCCACAATTATATCTGAGGAGCAAACAAGTTTTGTGCTGGGCAGATCCATATTGGATGGAGTAATCATAGCCCAAGAGACTATCCACTCAATTTAGTCAACTAAGATACCATGCATGTTGATCAAGCTAGACATTAAGAAGGCGTATGACAAGGTAGATTGGAGATTTTTATGTAAATGCATGGAGGCATTTGGTTTCAGCAAGCAATGGATCAACTGGATTTTTCAATGCATCTCTACTCCTCGTTTCTCAGTCCTAGTCAATGGCTCTCCCGAAGGGTTTTTTGAGTCTTCCAGGGGGCTTAGACAAGGAGATCCCATCTCTCCTTTTTTGTTCATAATCATGGTTGAGGCCTTGGGTAGAGCCGTGAGGGTTGCACAAGGAGAAAGCATAATCCAAGGTATTAAGGTCACTAATAACATTGTAGTAACTCATCAGTAGTTCATGGATGATACCCTTCTCTTGGGGTACAACAAAAGGAATGAAGCAAGAGCTTTCAAATAGATTCTATTGGACTACAAGGAGGCTTCGGTGCAAGTGGTCAGCAAAGACAAGTCATAAATATTCCTTTTCAATACCCCCAGTGCATTAAGTGAAAGTATTAGGAGCATACTTGGTTTTAACTTGGGCTCTCTTCCATGTAAATATCTGGGATTACCATTAAACTCTGGAACCCGAACAACAAGATTGTGGGACCCTCTCAACAATAAGATTGAGCAGAAACTTTCCTCATGGAAGGGAAGGTTGTTGTCATGGGCTGGTCGATTGGTGCTCTTGAAATTGGTCATTACAACCCTTCCCATTTATCTCATGTCCTGCTTATCTCTCTCCAGCGGAATCAACAAGCAACTAGTTTAGATTATGAGGAGATTCTTCTAGCAAGGAGTTTCTGAATAGAAAAAGATGGTCAGAATTGCTTGGGATAAAATCTGTAGGCCAAAAGACATGGGGGGAGCAGGCTTAAGAAACCAAAGATGGCAGAACAAGGCATTGGGGGCCAAACTCATTTGGAGAATGTATTCTCACCCGGACCTGAAGTGGGTAAGAATCTTGAAAGGTAAATACTTAGAGCCTTCAGATTGCAAAGGTATTTTTAGAACTCCTTCTCCTCCTAGAGGCTCTAGAATCTAGAACTTTATGTTGGAGTGCAAGCAGCTGATCACGAATTTCCTTTCTTGGGATATAACTGATGGAAAATGTGCTTTATTTTGGGAAGACTCCTGGGGTGGCTGCCCTGCCCTAGATTAGCTTATGCAGAAAGAGGGTGTGAAAGAGAAATTTAAGTTGGCCTGGGGAGACAAGGTCAGAGATTACATGGTGTTTGATTCAGAAGAGTTGGTTGCGATTTGGCACTGGAAAAAATTTGAGGAGGTTTGTCAGGATAGCATTCAAGCTGCTCAATTGAAAGAGTTACTTAAGGCAAGGTGGATCTCACCTAGAAAAGGCCAGGATCAAATAGTTTGGATTGGTTCTAAATCAGGACAGTACATCTCAAGGGACGGATATAGATTGATTAGTAAAGATATCAGCAGCAGGGAGGATCTAGCAAATGACCTATGTTGGAACAACTCTTGTCTGCCCAAAGTAGGCATGTTTGCATGGGCTACCCTACAGGGCAAGATAATCACTGCTGAATGGTTCAAAAAGCTAGGCTATCATGGCCCATCCAGATGTTCCCTTTGCAAAAGAGACTCGGAAACTGTATATCACATTTTACTAAGTTGTTCATTCTCCCAACAATGTTGGCAATGGTTGTGTGCCAGGCTGGGGTGGATCTCAGCCCTTCCTAATGATATACTTAATCTATTTAAATCTTGGTCAAGAATTTTCAACTCAATTTTGTTTGGGAATTTATGGATGATTAGTCCCTCTCTCCTAATATGGGAAATCTGGAAAGAGAGGAACAAGAGAATCTTTCAGGGGAAGAAAACAGACCTAGAACCCTTTTTGCTCAAGGTGGAGAGGGTGATTACTAAAGTTGTTAACAGTAGCAATCTAAAACATATTAAAACAAAGGTCACCTTCACTGCATGGGACAATTGCATGAGGAAGAATTGGCCCAATCTCATCATCCCCCATTTTTTTGGGACAAGTTCAGATGATGCTAAGAAACAGAGAGTTGAAGGTGTCTGGTTGCCTCTGGATTTTGGTTGGGAAAAGTTGAATTGGGCTGCTCGAGGGAACCTAGGCCCGGGTGGGGCTGGATGTATTGTGAGAGACTGGAATGGCACTATCATCGGTAGGAAAGCGGTTCCTCTGGGAATCATCTCCAACAATGGTGTAGAATTAAGTGCACTTGTTGAAGGTCTAGGTCTTTGCAGAGCCCTGGGGATTAACAAACTGGCCATCGAAGGTGACTCTACAATCATTGTAAATTCATTATGGATTGGCTCAACACCCAACTAGAAGTTGAATTCCTTACTGAGCAGGGCAATGGAATTCTTGAAGTATTTTGATGATATAACGATTAACCATGTATACAGGGAACTCAACAAGGAGGCAGACAATCTGGAAAACATGGCTGCAGACGACATAAGCCTGGACACATCGATGGATAATCCTGCCAACTCGGCCAGGATCCTAGTAAAATCTCAAGACAGTGTTGAGTCTAGAGGTGGTGGGGCTGGGTCCGCCACATTCCAAGGCAATTTCGTCTAAAAGGTGCCCGCAACCCCTGAAGAGCCCAATGGGACACACAACTGTGGGTCTTCATTTGGATGCATTGGAGTTCACAAGTACTTGGCTTGGACTCGTTGGCAGTCTTAGGCTCCAGCAAGTAGGTCGGTGTGGCCATATTTTGGTCAAATTGTTGCATCCCTGTGGTTTGGCAGTGGCCAGAATCTGGACGGCTATCTGTATGCCTATGGGGGTCGAAAGACCCAAGGTCATAGAACTACAATTTTATCAAAACTATTTATTTGGCTTTAAGCCTTTTACTTAACCAAAAAAAAAAGGATACATTTAGGGCTACTTAAGTCCATTATTTATGATAGTAATAAATCATTTTTCACTTTTTTAGTCTACATTATGGTATATGATGAAATTTTTTTAAAATAAAAATACTTGTTACCCACAAATAGGTGGTCAAATCGAGGTGGATATGAAAATTCAAAATTATATCCTACTTAAATATAAAGGAAATTACCAACACAAATACATTTTTTAAATTTGAAACACCTAACAGTGACATGCATTTTTTGAATTTTTAAATTATGTAAACTACTAAAATGTGAAACTCTTACTATAGTTCATGTTTATAATTAAATTACTTGAATATATTTTTTAGAAATTTAAGATTATTTTAATTGTTGAAAAAAAAAATGAGTTTGATAGGATCTAAAAAAAATGGTAAAGTTATTTATTTTTCTTTTATTTTTTTCCACTTTGATAACTTAAAAATCTAGTGCAAGGAGAGAAAAACATTATTTTTTATGAATATTTATAATAATAATTTTTTTAAGTCAAATTATTCAAAATGACATAGTTTTGATGGGATACAATATTTTCTCTAAAATTTTCATCATTAAATATAAATAAATAAATTATATATACCCTTTTAGAGAGGATTCTCTCCTCTAGTGTACTATATTTTTTTAAAATTATATATTTTTTGTATTTTTAAAATTCTAATCATCCTCATATTTGATTATAATGATATACTTGTAATAAAAAAAATCATAATATAACTAATTAAAATATTTAAAACTATTATGAGATAACTTGCACA
>VDFB02277435.1:0-15070 GCA_007258455.2 Sequoia sempervirens
TATAGGCAACCATAGAATGCACTGCTTCCGCAACTATGATAATCCCATCCAAAATCCATCTTCTTGTAACAAATCCCCCTTGCTCCTAAGGGATTAGATTATTGAGCCATGGCTTTAACCTTTCAACAATCAATTTTGTGATTATTTTGTACGTCACATTGCATAGTGCAATAGGTCTAAAGGAGTTAAGAGAGTTAGCTCCTTCCTTTTTTGGAATGAGGGAAAGGAAGGTTGCATTCAAAGCGTTAAGCATCTGCTTATTGTTGAAAGACTCCTGCACCACTTCAAAGAGGTCCATCTTGACTATATCCCAGAAAGCTTGAAAGAAATCTATAGGAAAACCATATGGTCCTGGGGCTTTACCCTTTTTCATTCCAAACACCACTACTTCTATCTCAAATAGTGAAACGAGCTTAATGAGAGCCTCATTCATTTTAAGAGTGACAATAGATGGAATGCAATCAAGCACCAAATCCTCCTCAATCCTAGTAGGACCCGAGTCTTTTGAAAATATACTCTAAAAAAAACTAGTAGCCTCAAGAGCAATATCCCTATGAGAGGAAACTAGAGTCCCTTTGGAAATCATGAGAGAATTGAGAGCACTCCCTTGTCTTCTATCCTTTAAAGTGTTGTGGAAGAACTTAGTGTTTCTGTCCCCTTCCTAGATCCAATCAATCTGAGCCTTTTGTTTCCAATAAATCTCCTCCCGTAACTCCCATTCCTCCAATTCTCTCAGCACCACAACTTCTTCTCTATATAACTCATCAGACAAACCCTACTCTTTAATTTGACGAGTAATAGTGTTCACCCTCAACTGAGCATCTCTTTTAGTTGCAAAGAGGTTGCCAAAGCACACCCTATTCCACCTTTTCAGCTTAAACTTAAAATACTACAATTGCTTGACAAAGGAAAACATAGCGGTGCCATAAGCAAGCTTCCCTTCCCTCCACCAAGCAAGCATATGATCTTGAAGAGAAGCATCCCTCAACCACATAAAGTGAAACTTAAAAGAGGGATTCTTTTTCATTCAAAACTTGGAAGCAGACAAAAGAATTGGCTAGTGATCTGAATCTCTCCAGTCCAAAATCTTTGATTTGGTATTCCAAATATCCGCCATCTAGAAGCAGGACATAAGAAACTTTTCCAATCTTTTTGTTATCACCTCTGCTCCATATCTTCTATTATTCCAAGTGAACAAACCATTGGAAGGTGTAATATCCACAACCTTCAAACTGTTAATGTTACTCCTCAAAAGTCCCGCATAAGGATTGAGCCTGGGATTACCTCCTCGCTTATCTTCCAAACTTAAGGCTGTATTAAAATATCCTGCCAAAATCCAGGGGAACAAAGGAGCAAGAGAACAAACATATCCTATATGTGAAGAAAGAAAAGATTTTCCCATGAAATTAATTGGAGCATAAACATTAGTGAATAGAAGATTCTCACTAGTTTCACAAGTGGCCACCAAGGAGATAGAAGACTTGCTAAAAACCCACCATAGTGGAACCAACTTGCAAGGATCCCATAAAAGAACCAAGCCTTTAGAAAATCCTTGAGCTCCAATGCATTGACAACAACAGCTAGGCCAAACCTTAGTAGCCATGTAAAACATCCTATCAATAGATAACCTAGTTTCCTGAATAAAAACCACCTTAGGAGAATAAGACTTAATCAAATCCTGAATAGCCTTTTGTCTAGGGATGCTATTCAACCCCCTTACATTCCATGAAAGAACAATCATTTCTGGGATAGAGAAAAGTGGGAATCAATAGTCTTCATAGAACCAGAATCCACTAAAGTCTCTTCCACTAACTTCACCTTTTCTTGATCTTTCTTCCTCCCCACCTTAAGAGGCTTCTCCGAAGCATCTTTTTTAATGGATTTTTGATGAATTCCTAAAAAAAAAGGGGAACCCCTTCCTTTATTCTCCTCCTACTGTTCTTTCCTAGCAAAATACTTAGAACGGGTAGGAGAAAAAATCTCCTAAAATTCCTTGCATCCACTTGCTCCCAACTCCTCCATAGGCCCTATGGAAGTATCTGTGTTCATCTGCACCCCAACTGCTTCCTCCTATGGATCGGTTTGAATGACATTGTTCTCATCCCCACCAATTTCCCCTGCCTCCAAAAGATCTTGGCCAATAGGCATATTAGCAATGGTTCCATCAAACTGTTCCAGATCATCGAGAGCATCAAACCTATTGAAAATCTCATCTGCTTGTCTGTCCTTAAAGGTCCTCTTTTGACCCCGACCCTTATTCCGAGCTCTTGCTAAAATGAAACCCTCCTTATCCTCCCTCATGGGGGCTTTTGTTGGAAATATGTGCCTCAAACTATACAGGCTGAAACCTCCATTAGAGCCAAGTCGGTGTGACAGTTTCAATGTCTGGCTGACAAGCAGTTTGTATCATTCTGTTTTCCACAGGTCACTGTGACCTTGCAGAAGTCTTGCCGAAAGGTTACACTGTGGAGTCTATCGCTGTGACATAGTGTGTTTGTTATGACCTCATAGCGCTCGGGAGACCTCTGGCTGACAGGCCATTCAATCATTAGTCGGGGAGACTCTTGGCGACTACGGGCTTCGGGATAACTAAGGGTTCTCGCTAAGAAGTCTTAGCGAAGTGTTAATCTCTCACCGACAGTGTATGTATTGAAGTCTTCAGAGTAACCCTAATGATCCAGGAAGACATCTCAACGAACAGTGAAAGTCTTGCTGACGTGAACACACTTGGAATCATCGGGATAGCACTAAGGGTTCACTAAGAACTCTTAGTGATTGATAAGTGTCCTACCGACTATATGCTACATGTTATTCTCTTTAGCATATCTTGTGGTCTATCGGTAAGAAGTCTTACCGATGAACAAATGTCTCACCGACAAAGATTCAAAGATAGATCATCGGAGTAACTCGGCAGGCTCGGTGAGAAGTCTTAGTGAGAGTTACATGTCTTGCCGACAACACTTTGTGTTGGAAGCCTTCAGGGTAACATATGGAGTTCAGAATGATCTCTCGGTGAAGGGCAATGTCTTGGCAATGGATGAATACTTTGGGGTAACTTTTCTATCTCGCTATGAACTCTCTGCGAAAGATGTGAGTCTTACTGACTATCATTTGGAGCTCGATATGACTTGTGTCTTCGGTATACCTTTGGTGACTTGCTATGATCTCCTGGCGAAAGAGGTAGGTCTGGGCGACTGCTTGGTGACTCGGTGTAACTTATGGAACTCGATAGAATGTCTTAGCAATAACTGAGACTCTTGGCGACATCGGTATGAAGGATATACGGCATCGGTGAGACACTATTAGTGTCTCACCGAGATTCCTAAAGTGCAAATTTTGTTGACCGTGTAAGACCTTCCGATGTGGCATCTCGTGGACGAATAGGAAGAGCCGAATGTGAACAGTTGGAAGACAGTTAGTTGCGACAGTTCTGTGAGGAATTTCTACAGATAGAGTTCGACATGGATATACTCTAAGATAGCAGTTTGTGATCGGGTTGGATTATCGGTTGGTTCGAAGATTGATTCGATAGATTGTTGTATGATCAGTAGATGTATTTTGTTTTGTAAAGTCTGTAACACGAAGATTCCTATACAAGAATGTTCATGGTGAATGCTGCTGTATAATGACACCAGAAAGATAAGTCTGGAATTGTATGCAACTTCAATTACTGTAATACAAAGTGATTTCTCTTGGTGTGGTGGGTTTTTCTCCCGTAAGGGTTTTCCCACATATATCTGGTGTTCTTGTGTGATTGTCAAAACTCTGTTTCTGTAATCTGTTTCATAGTGCATCTTAACTTGACTGTAATTGTAAAATTTAAAGTGTATCTGCATTCTTTCCTGAGGTATTGACATTAGGAGAATTGTTTTCCGCATCTAATTTTCCTTACAAGTGGTATCAGAGCCTGGCTAGTTGTGTTATCCTTGGGGGTACATTGGGTTTTTTGTGTCAATTCTATTCAGTGGGAATCTTGTAGAGATTGTTATTTCTAATTATAGATTAAGATGTCTAGTTCATCTGGGAAGATTGAAATAGAGAAATTCAATGGCAGTAACTTTGAGTTGTGGAAACTCAAGATGGAGGATCTTCTTGTTGACCGTGATCTTTGGATTGCTGTGGCTGGAGTGAAACCTACAGGCATGAAGCAAGAAGATTGGGACCTTGTAGATAGGAAGTCTAAGGGGCTGATAAGGCTCTGCTTGGTAGACTCCATTCTTCTCAATGTACATGAAGAGAAGACTGCATCTACCTTGTGGAAGAGACTGACATCTATTTATCAGGGGAGGTCCTTGGTGAATAAGCTATTCTTGAGGAAGAAACTATACTCTTTGAGAATGCAGGAAGGAGGGTCTGTAGTTGATCATTTGAATGCATTTAACATGCTGCTTGCTCAATTGACATCTGTTGGTGTGAAGACTGAAGAAGAGGATCGCTGTATGCTACTATTATGTTCTTTTCCAGACTCATGGGATCATCTGGTGATGGCCATTGAGAGTACAACATCCAGTTTCAAGATGGAGGATATTATTGGTTCTTTGCTGTCAGAAGAAATGAGAAGGAAGTCTTCTGAGATGGCGAAGGAGGCTCTTACTATTAGAATTAGGTCAAAGGAGAAATGCAAGAAGGAAAAGAAGTCCAAATTGAAATAAGAGGGGAGATCAAAGTCTCCTGGCAAGAAGTCCAAGGTGAAGTGCTGGAACTGTGGGAAACCTGGTCATGTCCGAAAGGATTGTAAAGAGGAGAAAAAGAAGAAGAAGGGATCTTCTGATAATGGTTCTTCTCATAGTGATGGTGACACCTTCATTGCAACTTTGGCTACTCAGGCATCAGATGATGTCTGGATGATTGATTCTGGAGCATCGTTCCACATGACATCTCACAGAGAATGGTTCACGAAGTATGAAGAATATGATGGTGGAAAGGTGTACTTAGCAAGTGATTCAACTTTGGAGATTGTTGGCCTTGGAAGAGTCAGGATACAATTCCCTGATGGCAGAGTAAAGGGAATCAATAATGTTATGCACATACCAGGTCTAGCTTGAAATCTATTGTCTGTAAGTATGCTAAATGATATTGGTGTACAAGTTACATTCTCTGGAAATGGCTGCAAGATGACTAGAGGTTCAATGGTGCTGGCTAGAGGTGCTTGGATTGGTATCTTGTACAAGCTGGATGCATAGGATGTTCAATGTAACAGTGTCTCTGGAAAGTCACTAAAAGCTACTTGTGGAGGTAAAGAGGGAAATATCCCTAATTATGTAAATGCTACGGAAGTAAAACTTCCTGCAGAGAAGACTATGCTTTGGCATCATAAGTTAGGCCACATAGGAGAAAAAGGTTTAAAAACCTTGAAGAAAAAAAACCTGGTTGAGGGGCTTGAAGATTGTAATATGGAATTTGAATTATGTGAACACTGTATATATGGAAAGCAACATCGTGTTTCATTTTATGACAGTCCTCATAAATCTTCTGGTTTGTTAGACTATATTCATTTGAATGTATTTGGTCCAGTAGATGTTCCTTCTTTGTCTAAATCAAGATACTATGTGTCGTTCATTGTTGATTATTCAAGAAGAGCATTTATATATTTTTTGAAAAGTAAATCAAAAGTGTTCAGTCGATTTAAGGAGTTTAAAAATCTTGTTGAAAATCAGATTGGTAAAACAATAAAATGCTTAAGGAATGATAATGGTGGTGAATTCTATTCTGATAAATTTGAAAGATACTGTAAAGACCATGGAATCAAAAGACACAAGACTACACCTTATACTCCACAACAGAATGGAGTTGCAGAAAGGTTCAATAGGACAGTGATGGAGAGAGCATGAAGTATGCTTAGTAGTGCTGGTTTGGAAGAGAAGTTCTGGGCTGAAGCTACTGCTACTGCATGTTACTTAATTAATCGATCTCCAAACTCTGCTCTTGTTGAGAAGACACCCTTGGAAGCGTGGTCTGGTAAGAAGCCCTCTCTTAGACATATTAGAGTCTTTGGCTATGAGGCATATGCACATGTGTCAGATGTAAAAAGATCTAAGTTGGAGAACAAAGCTTTCAAGTGTATTTTTATTGGCTATAGTGCTAACATTAAATGATACAAGCTTTGGAATCCTGTTACAGAGAAGGTTGTATACAGTAGGAGTGTAATATTTTGTGAGCTGAAACCTTCCACCTTAGATCTACAGTCAGAGACAAAGCCAGAAAATAGTAAGGATGTAGCAGCAATTTCTCCTACACCAGAGAAAGAGGAATTGAAGATTCAAAATGTACCTAAAACTGAGGGGAGCTCAAGTAGTTCTGAAAGTTTTGAAGAAGAAGAACCTCAGCCTCAGCCAGTGAGGAGGTCAACCCAAGAAAGGAAACAACCAGATAGGTATGGGTTCTCATTGATTGATTCTACTTGTGCCTATGCTTTGATTTCTAGTACTGATGAGCCTAGGACTATGAACGAGGCGTTTAAAATGTCTGATTCAGACTCTTGGTTAGAAGCCATGGAAGAAGAAATGGCGTCATTAGATAAAAATGAAACCTAGAGTCTGGTGCCATTGCCTAAAGGCAGAAAACCTGTGGGCTGCAAATGGGTATTTAAGAAAAAGATTGGTCTGGATAGCAGTATAGAAAAGTACAAGGCAAGACTGGTTGCAAAGGGTTATTCCTAGGTAGAGGGAATCGATTATGGGGAAATATTTTCTGGCAAAGCTAACATTTATGAGATTTCTTTGTTACTTGGCAGTAGCATATGACTTAGAGGTTGAACAGATGGATGTGAAGACAACATTTCTTCATGGTGATCTTGAAGAAGAAATCTATATGTCCCAGAGCACTTTGTTGAGGTAAAGAAAAATTGGTATGCAAATTAAAGAAGTCTTTTGTATGGGTTAAAGCAGTCCACCTAGAATGTGGTACCAGAAATTTGATACTTTGTATTATCTTTAGGCTTTGTGAGATCAAAACTGATCACTGTGGTATACTATAAAGCTGAAAGTGATCAAGTGCTTGTTATTGCTCTTTATGTTGATGATATGTTGTTCATAGGAAATATCAAGCTAATGATTTATGATCTTAAGTCTCGGTTGTCTGCTAAGTTTGAAATGAAGGATCTTGGTGCAGCAAGGTATATTCTAGGGATGGAGATAACTAGGGATAGGAAGAATAGAAAGCTTTGGCCTTAGTAAGTATATCGTGATCGCTTGAGATTTTGTATGAATGATTGCAAGGTAGTTCCACCATGCAGGGAACAAAGCTATTTTGTTGAGGATTGTTCAAAATCTCCTACTGAGATGGAGGACATGACCGTGTGCCCTATGCTAGTGTGGTTGGTACCTTATGTATGCAATGGTCTGCACAAGGCCTACATTGCCCAAAGGGGAGTACTTAGTCGACATGGCTAATCCGTGAAGAATACATTGGGATGCTATGAAGAGAAGTTTGGTATTTGAAGGGAACTTCAGATTTTGATTTGTGTTACCATGGGAACTTGGTTGAATCACAGAGGACTCTCAACATTCGTGGTTATGTAGATTCTGATTGGGCAGGGGACATTGACAACATGAGATCCACTAGTGGATACATTTTCATGATGAATGGTGGTGTAGTGAGTTGGATGAGCAAGCGGCAAGTGTAGTCGCTTTGTCCACTATAGAGGCTGAATACATGGTAGCTACTCATGCTTGTAGAGAAGCTGTATGGTTGAAATGTTTGTGTTCTAACATTGGTTTTGATGCAAGGGAAATAACAATTTTATGTGACAGTCAGAGTGCCATTTGTCTGGAAAGAACCCTACTTTCCATGCTAGGACGAAACATATTGATGTACAATACCACTTTGTACGAGATATGGTTGAGGATGGAAAGGTCAGTTTGGAAAAAGTTGATACTCTAGAGAATGTTGCAGATGCATTGACGAAGCCAGAAGCACAGACAAGTCAGTGTGGTGTGCTAGTTCAATGGGCCTTAGTGCCCATGATTTTAGTAAGTTATGTTGGCTCTAGAGGTGCCTGCATGATCTTCGTCAAGGTGCCTCATATATAGGTTGAAACCTCCATTAGAGCCAAGTCGGTGTGACAACTTCAATGTCTAGCCGACAAGCAGTTTGTATCATTCTGTTTTGCACAGGTCGTTGTGATCTTGCAGAAGTCTTGTCGAAAGGTTACACTGTGGAGTCTATCACTGTGACATAGTGTGTTTGTTATGACCTCATAGCGCTTGGGAGACCTTTGGCCAACGGGCCATTCAATCGTTAGTCGGGGAGACTCTTGGCGACTACGGGCTTCAGGATAACTGAGGGTTCTCGCTAAGAAGTCTCAGCAAAGTGTTAATCTCTCATCGAGAACATATGTATTGAAGTCTTCAGAGTAACCCTAATGATCCGGGAAGACATCTCAACGAACAATGAAAGTCTTGCCGACGTGAACACACTTGGAATCATCGGGATAGCACTAAGGGTTCGCTAAGAACTCTTAGCGATTGATAAGTGTCTTGCCGACTGTATGCTACATGTTATTCTCTTCGGCGTATCTTGTGGTCTATCGGTAAGAAGTCTTACCGATGAACAAATGTCTCACCGATGAAGATTCAAAGATAGATCATCAGAGTAACTCAACAGGCTCGGTGAGAAGTCTTAGTGAGAGTTACATGTCTCGCCGATAACACTTTGTGTTGGAAGCCTTCGGGGTAACATATGGAGTTTGGAATGATCTCTCGGCGAAGGGAAATGTCTTGGCGATGGATGAATACTTTGGGGTAACTTCTCTATCTCGCTATGAACTCTCGGTGAAAGATGTGAGTCTTGCCGACTATCATTTGGAGCTCGATATGACTTGTGTCTTCGGTATACCTTTGGTGACTCACTATGATCTCCTGGCGAAAGAGGTAGGTCTGGGCAACTACTTGGTGACTCGGTGTAACTTATGGAGCTCGATAGAACGTCTTAGTGATAACTGAGACTCTTGGCGACATCAGTATGAAGGATATACAACATCAGCGAGGCATTGTTAGTGTCTCACCGAGATGCCTACATAGTGCGAATTCTGTTGACCAAGTAATAACTTCCGATGTGGCATCTCGTGGACGAATAGGAAGAGCCAAATGTGAACAATTGGAAGATAGTTAGTTGCAACGGTTCTGTGAGGAATTTCTACAGATAAAGTTCGACATGGATATACTCTGAGATAGCAGTTTGTGATCGGGTTGGATTATCGGTTGGTTCGAAGATTGATTCAACAGATTGTTGTATGATCAGTAGATGTATTTTGTTCTGTAAAGTCTGTAACATGAAGATTCCTGTACAAGAATGTTCATGGTGAATGCTGCTGTATAATGACACCAGAAAGATAAGTCTGGAATTGTATGTAACTTCAATTATTGTAATACAAAGTGATTTCTCTTGGTGTGGTGGGTTTTTCTCCCGTAAGGGTTTTCCCACGTATATCTGGTGTTCTTGTGTGATTGTCAAAACTCTGTTTCTGTAATTTGTTTCATAGTGCATCTAAACTTGACTGTAATTGTAAATTTTAAAGTGTATTTGCATTCTTTCCTAAGGTATTGATGTTAGGAGAATTTTTTTCCGCATCTAATTTTCCTTACAACTTTCCCTTTATCTTTATTAGGAGGTGCACTGGCCAACCCCATTTTTGAATCCCTTGCATGTTTAGATTTGGGACACATCCTATGCAAATTCCCATATTCATTACAAAATTGACAACAAAACGGTAATGTTTTATAATCAATTTGTTGAATCCACGAGCTTGATCCCAACCAAATTTCCATGGAATCAGGCAAGGGCTTATTCAAATCAATTTCTACACATACCCGAGCATAGGTAATTACCTTCTTTTGCATAGTATTTCTTGAAGGACCAACTGGTTTTCCAAGCTGGCTTGCAACTAAACTGAAAATGTCCTCTCTCCAAAATTCCAAAGGAAGCCATGGTAACCACACCCAAACTAGAACCTATGAAGGAAGCTCTTCTGCAGGATTAAATCCAACATGCCAGGGCTTGATGAAAAGGCCAACTTGATTATAGAAATAGGGCCCTCCTTCAAAAACTTTATTTCTATCTGACATGCAAGTAAAAACCACTTGAAAATAGCCATTGGCCACCAGCATTACGTCCATATCCCCATCTGGACACCATGTACGATGAGCCCATGACTCCAGAAAGGGAAAAGACACCTGGATCCCCAAAAAATTACAAGTCAAAGCATGTTTTGACAAGAAATTGATGTCATCCACAATAGAATCAGTTTGGATCTCAACAATAGGCCTATTGTTGCTTTTCGCTAGGCACCCATTGACCTTTGAAGGCCTAAAACCTCCAGGTAGAGAAGAAGGCTCTCCCATTCCAAAAATATTCTCACCAAAAATTGAATTCTCATACAACACTGAAGGACTACTTCCTGCCACCATATCCTTAAAAGACATACTCATCTTGCTAGATGAAACCCCTCTCGAAGCCATGCAAGGCCCTAAATAGAGAACCCCAAAGAGCCCAAACCACACTTGGGAAAAGCACAAAAAAAAGCACCAGACCACCCTCCGTTGCGAATCAAACACCAAGCAGAACAAAAACCCACCCACAAACTCTAGAAATCACCCCAAACGCCACCTGCAACCAAAGGAGAGCGGATGCAAAGGAAGATAAACAAATAATGTAGCAGAAAATAACCCCTCACTCCACTCATAAACTTCCCCCCACACCCCTAAACAACAAACCACCGTTGATCTGCAGAAGAGAAGGCACATGGAAATAGAGGAAGGTAGTATGGAGCCGTAGCCTTCATAGGCTGCAGGCTACCATGCCCGCATAACACTGATGCTTTTCAACCCGCGACATCATCCCTTTTCTTCGACAATTTTTTTCTTTACTATTTTCAATCCTTTTTCTCATTTTTTCTCATTTTTTGTATTTTCATATTTTACACCCTTCAAGACTAGGCATAAAACTTTTTAAGGTGTAAGCTGTTAGTTGGCTCAAGACAAGAAACTTGAAAAATAAATGAAATATGCTATTTCATATTTCACTCCAAGACATTTTTCTTAGAATAAAATTATGTAAATAAAATATAATTGTATTATTTTCTCTAAATCCAAGGAGTAGGTTTTTAAAAAAAAAAAAAGATATGTAAAACTAAATGTCTGGAATCTATTGGGAATAGACAAAAATACACATTCAATATTGTGTCAGGAGAAGAAATGAAATTAATTTTGCATATTTTAAGGAGCGAAATTAAAAACAATTTACCCTTCAATGGTGAAGAGAGGGCATATTTACAATTACTGATTTTTGGCCAACACCAATAATGCTTATTAGTTTTCTTCCATATATGTCAAACCATTTTCATTATTAGTGTCATCTCAAGTGAGCCTTCATAGATTGGAAATGTTTCAATCTAGGACATTCCATTCTATATTTTCTTGCCTTACATAATATCAATTTCGATATTTGCAATAAAATGCAAATTGAAATTAAAAATAATCTAGACTTAAAACCCTAGAACAAACCATATACTTACACACCATCAAGAAACTTCGTACCAATCATGACACTAGTAATAAGAAGCTTAATGGTAATAAATTAGTCTATATATGTAAGAATACACCATAATAAATACAAGAAGACTGCACCTCATGTATTTGAAAATCCTTTCCAAAGATTCCTCTATGCTCATATCAGGTATCAAATTTATACTAAAAAGGTAGCAGGAAGATAAATATTTAGAAATATCTTGCTTCGTCTCATTTCTAACTATAATTCTATTAAAAATAGATGTAACTAACCAAGATTTATGCAATTACTTTCTATATATGCATCACCAAATAATAAAGACTATTTATCTACTCTTTATTATGATGCATGAGCATCCAGTGGTGTAAGGGCAATCCTGCATCACCCAAAAAGATGTTTTCCTTTATGTTTCATTTTTTAGATTTTTGTAGATGTTGTTGCATTTTTGGATACCCTTTTCGTCGAATAAGAGTTCCCAACTTTCATAATTGCATTTTTGCTTTTTCTACTCAATTTCTATTTTTAGTAGTTTTGAATTTGAAGGTGTGAGGAGGAATAAATTTATGGGAAGCTTCAAGACAGAAAAGTAAGCACTTTGGCAAAAGAATTAGGTCAAGATCATTCCCGGTTTGAAAGTTATTCAAGTTTCAGTTTCTTCTTTTTGCCCTGAAAAATCTCTCGAGTCTAGTTTGAGGCACTAAATGGTCCTCTACGGGCCCAGAAATTGTCAGAACTAGCAAAGTTGGCTCTTAGCATATTCTTCACTCTGAGACCTTTCCAACGGTTCAAACGGTTCGTCAAACGGAGTCCCAGATCAAAAGTTATGGCTCTCGGAAGTTGGTGCATTTTCAAAAATGTGCAGATTTTTTAATGTAGTTTTAAAATTTGAATTTCAAATTGCAATTTTCAACGCCAAGCTGCTAAAACTCATATTTTGAATGTGTTTTTGGCTCCAAACCAAAAAGGGAGTTATTTATGGGCTAGTTTCTGATTTTTGGGTATCTTTTTGGGGAAAATATCACATACTGCAAAAAGGGGAATTTACGTAGTTTCTGTAACTACCATGTATTACAGAACTCGCGGATTTGAGATCCTCTACATGTAAGCTTTTGATATTCTGAATAATAATAATATTCTCTAGTTTTGAGTGTGATTTTCTATGTCTCGGGTTAGCACCCTCGTCATATTAACTAAAAAATTATGAATACTTTAAAAATTATTCAAATGTTAAAATCATCCTCTCACTAATGAAAATGTTATATCATGAAATATTATATAAATAAAAAATTATAATAGTATAATATCATTTTATTTATTTATTAATAATTTAGTATATTAATTTAATATTTAATTTTCTTAACAATATAATTTAATGTTAAAATATCAATGATATAATTGAATATTAAAATATTAATGATATAATTTAATGTTAAATACTAATTATTTAATATTTCAAATATTTTTGATAAACTTATTAAATAAAAATATATCAAAAAATATTAAATTATAAAAAATATAAAATTTACATAAAAATTTATTAAAATAAAATAATAATTTTTTTTAAAATTCTATGTAAACAAAATCAAACTTTAGACAAATATAAAATTGTAAATTATTTTAAAATTTATAAATATTTAAAATAAATAATGTAATAGGTTTTAATTAAAAGGTAGGACATAGAAAGTGGAGTGCATGAACACCATCTAATTTAATATTTCTATATTTGATAAATGTTTTTAGCATTCATGAGATGAAAACTGTGCACATTTTTATGGGATATTTTAATTCTATTAATATAATTTTTTTATCACTATTTTTAACTCTATTTCAAAATTTGTTTTTAACAATTTTTAACTTTAACTTTCCCAAAATCATTACACCTTGGGATATGGAAAGAGAGAAGCAACACAACAAATGTCTCAAAAAAAGTCAATAAAATTGTAAATAAGAATGTGATGCTCAAGAAAAATAATTTCAAACATTAAAAAAAAAAAGTATTTTACGTTACAAAAATTAAAATATAATATATGAAAATAAAATTATCAATTTTGATTTATTCAAAATAAAAATATTAATCACTAGTTACATCACTTGCTACATATTGATCTATAGTTCCATGGTAGGAACTAATAATTAAAATGTGTTCTATTAAAATAACTCTCTAATATAATTATAATAAAAATTCTATAAAATATATATAACTTTCAATTTAATTATAAAATTTAGTTTATTAAAAAATAAAATATAAATAACATATTACAACATATTTTTTAAAGTTTGAAGATTTCATATAATTTATTAAATTAATAATGTTATTTGATTTTATCTTCCCTTTTTTTATTTTCTTTCAAAATCTATTTTCAAATTTATAATGTACAAAATATCACTATTTTTTTAAAAATTGTCCACTAAAAAATAGGTAAATGGGTGTTGGGAAGTTGTCTCCCTAAAATGAACAAAAAAAAACATTCAAGAAAATAAGTTTTATTATCGCTTTTAAATCAAGCTCCCCCAATTTTTTTGAATTTGTAATTATTAAAAATTAACAATCATTAATTTTAACTTTCAAACATTAAAAAATGCTTTGAATAATGCCTTGAAAAATTGCAATAAAATAGTTTATGCTTCCTAAAAATCCGTCCTTATCACTTAAATTTTTTTAGCCAATAAAATTGAAGATAAATAATTTTGGAAATTTGAAAAGTTAAAAATCTTGCATTTAACTTTGATAAAATTAAAATATAATGTATAGAAAAAAAAAAAAATTTATAATGAATTTTGATTGGTTGAAAGTAAACCATTTAATCACTAGTTAAGATCTACCCCTCACCTATAGTTCAACAAGAACATGAAATAACAAATTGTTTGAGGCAAAACATGATGTGTGAATGGTAGAAAGATAGACAACAAGCAATCTTGAGGTGTTGCCTCTGTTACACCTTCACAATACCTACAACCATGCTCAACTAAATGAAACTTTCATCAACTAAGCCCAAGAGTATTTTTCAAGTACATACTAACTAAGAACATATTATTTGCCTTATACACACAGTGAGTGCAAAAAGCACCAAACTTATAATCCAACTCCCACTTTCACAAAAGGGTTTCAAAATGACAAAAGGGTAGGCTCAAAAGATACAAATGATATATGTTTTTGTTGCCGCGAAGAAGGAGCATTGTATAGTCAAGGAGTTGACCAATGTCTATTCTCCATATGGTAAACTATGATAGAATTGTAACCACATGTAAACCATACTACACCACCACTTGCAGATACTTTTTAGAAAATATGAAATTCATGTGATAAATCTAATTCCCTTTCTCATTTCCACAACTTATGTTCTATATCAAGTATCCATAAGACAAAATGCCCAACACCCTCATTCTTGTTGTATCTAATTCTCCGATTGTAGTCATGGGTGGAACTTGTTGCTAATTCAAATAGGTTTTCCTCATGGGTAGAATTAGATGCACAAACTAATATATTTCCCTCCCATTCATTGAGGCAATATGGAAAGCCTACTGAGGCAAGAATGAAAATAGAAAATCTCCATTGGTCTTGATT
>VDFB02277436.1:0-44775 GCA_007258455.2 Sequoia sempervirens
GCTTTGAAGGGAGTGATGCCCTTTGATTCCTTATGTGGAACTCTATTATGGACGTGAGTAGCATAATTGATAGCTTCTTCCCAATATGCAGGTGCAAGGGAGTGTGTGTGAATCATGCATCCAAACATCTCTTTAGCGGCCTATTTTTTCTCCAAACTACTTGATTTTGTTGTGGTGTGTAGGAAATAGTATGTTGAAGATCAATCCCTTCAAGAGTGTAGAATTGGTCAAATAGATGGTTCACATATTCTCTGCCATTATCAATGTAGAGAATTTTGACACACTTTCTAGATTGCTTCTTAGAATGAACCTTACACTCTTGAAATCTATCAAAGAATTATTCTTTGTGTCAAATAAAGTAGATCCATGTATATCTGAAGTAGTCATCAATGAAGGTCAGAAACTAACGAGCCTTACTAAAAGATAATGTTGGAAAAGGACCCACCAAGTCACTATGAACCAATTCAAGGACCTCTAAATCCCTCCAAGCCTTTTCTTTGTCAAAATTGTCCTCAAGATGTTTTCCCAAGGTAGAACCTAAACAAAAACCATTAGAAAAAATTAATTGAGGAAGACCTATGACCATATCCTATTTGCTAAGTTGTTGAAGATAACAATAGTTGAGATGGAAAACCTACTCATGCCATAGTTTTCTCATAGAATCTAAATGGGTGAGAAATGCAGTGGAATGTGTATCAGGTACAAAATAAGAGAAAGCATACAAGTGAGACTCATGATCAGCCTTACTAATTGAAAGGAGTGAATTATCTTCAAGATTCATAATACTAATAGAATAAGGAGTGAATTAAAATTTTCTAGCATTCCAAGTGCTCTGGTAGATGGAGAGAAGGTTGGACGATAGATCATACATACAGAGGAAATCCTCACATGTACCATTACCAACATCAATTGAACCTTTCCCAATTACATCCACTAGAGAATCATCCCCGATGAGAATCATCCAACAAAGAATTTTTTTCTTTAATAGAACCCATGTGATGTGATGCACTCAAGTCAAGAATCCACTGTTGTGAAGAATCAACAATAGCAATAGGTGTAGTTGCTTTCCCTTTACTTGATTTGGAAGTAGTAGAGTATTATTGAGCAACAAAAGAAGGTATATTAATGTTGTTTTTAAGAATATGTTTTAATTCATTGATCTGCTTCTTATGATATGAATGTTCATCATGACTAGTTTCCTTACACTAGCTACAAGTCGGCCTTTCCTTCTTTTGATAATTCATTTTTGAAGAGGAGGAGTTGGAGTCCACTTTTTTTGTAGAACATGATTGTGCCTATTTTTTTTTGAATTCTTCTTGAAAAAAATTTGTTTTTTTCTAGTTTATCTGATTCTTTCTGGTCCTTTGGTTCACCAACCAACAAGCTTGTGACTATGAAGGATTAAGAAAACCCATGGAAAGAATATTTCCTTGTTCTTGCATCAATATTTTAGAAAAGGAAGCATAATAAGGTGTAGTGAATGTAGATCCCATTGTCAATCTATGAGTGTGAAAGCTAGAAACAAAAGTTGCATATTCAGGTCCAAGTTTGGTGAGAGTGTTATAAACAAGTTGAATATATTTCTTCTCTAAGCCACATAATTTGTATTGTGCTCAAAGGTCATTAAACTTTGTTACATAATCCTAGATGTTGTCAAAATAATTTAGATCAAGACTCATTATTTTTTTGTCAATTTGATAACTACAAACTTCATCAATTGACCCATATAGATTTTTTAATTTTTCCCTTGCATCATATGAATCTTTACATCCTTCAATTTGAAACATCATATCAAGAGAAATTAAGCTCTTTAGACAACCAAGAGCCTTTGTATGTTCAAGCATCCAAAGTAACTTTTCCTTATCATTTGTGGGTTCGGTTACCCTCTTTTCAACATAAGGTGTATATCCTAGTTGCATTAAGGAATTTCATGCATTTTGATGGCATGTATTGTAGTTGTATGGCATTAGCAATGGAAAGTTAAATGTAACCATTGTGAAGGAAAAATATAGCACAAAATAGAAGTGATGTAAAAGCACAAAAATAAAAAAGAGATTCCCCCTCTTCACTCAGTCAAAGAACCCCCCAAAGAAAAATTATTTGGCACTTTATATTTAGTGCAGTTATAAATTTCTGGACTTCAATGCTTTTATAAATCCTCAAGAAATGAGAATATGTTGAAAGTAAATTTTTCATACAATACCATATGAAATAAATAAGATAAAAAATCATGCACTTTCAAAAAAGAATCAGCTCGATCTAAGATCATATACAAAAGTTATGCAGCTTTGAAGTTATAAAAATGAGAATTGTGTGATGTCCTCTTTAAGAATAAGCAATTTCTAAAAAATTTGTGTGCTGAAATATGAAATTGTCTTAACCAATGTGTAGAGCATGAAAAATTATCCCAAATAAAAAAAATGCATTGAAATAATAGGTCTGGGGCTTGAGTTATGAGCTTTCAAAGTTGGCCTTCAAAAACCAACCTATCAATGGAGAGGGGGTATGATTTTTAAAATATTTCCTTTTTGCCAAATTTAGTGGAATTTCCATAAAAATTAGATTTCCGCCAAATGTAGACATGCTCTAGATATTTTATACCTCCTCCAAAGTTGGTGGACCTTCAACTAAAATTGGCTAATCACCAAATTTAGTGGCATCAACGATTTTTAAAAACATCAATGGATTTGAATATATATATATATATATATATATATATATAAAACATAAAAAATATTTTAAAAATTAGAAAATTTTATAAGGCCTGGCTATTGGAAGTATTTAATGGCTGCAAGTTTCCAAACTTATAAGAGTTTGCATGGCCCCCCAAAGGGGTTGGAGTAGCTAACTCCCCCGCCTTCAACTGATATCCCAAACACATACACTCAATCCAAAGGTAACAATATGCACCAATAGTTGTCAAGATACACAAACCCATAGCTGAAATAACACCCACAACAAGTGCCAATACATCCAACTATCCATGCCTCCAAGGTATACAAAACATAGTAAACTCATGTTATAAACATATACACCCATAAACTGCAATCATAAACTCCATGTGCAAAACCTGTCAAAGAATGACATAGACATCCAAAAGCTCCCATTGCACGGGTAATGCAAATCTAAAAAAGATCAAGGCATACCAAGTCTACCAATAGCATCATATAGAAAGTGTAAACTACATCATGTAGAACCAAGAAATCATCCACAATGATATGCAAACATATAAATCAATAACTTGTAAGAACAACTCTCACCACAAGTCTCCATAGCTCTCCCAAGTTCTCCACACCCAACAAAAGAAAAAGATAAAGGAACCTCCATGTCATCACCCAACAACATAAGTGAAAACACATGACCACAAGCTAGTGATCACAATAGCTCTAGCCAAACCTCAAACCAATGTATCAGAAACCAAACATCTAGAAGATAAATCCACACCAAAGAGAGAACCCCACACATCATATAATTTGTGGTAGGCAATCTCTTTGCATACACCTCTAAATGCCAATCGCTGGCATGATCTCCACAACACCCCAAAAGAAAAGCCACACAACACCCAAATCATTCAATCACCAAGATCAAACATAACATATGTATCATGTAATAAACATGGATGTAAGCCTCTCGTAACCAAAGAAGATCAAACTAAATCCATTCCCAATGAAGTAAATAAGCCCAAAACATCTCCTAAACTCAACATCAATGAATGCAATCACAATGCATAAGGAGATAGAAATTCCAACACTCCTCAAATGAACCCTCCAAAACCATATATTCATAGCTCAAGATCCATATGCATGAGAAGATAAAACATAAAGCATAAAGCACCTAAAAGTAACAATGAGCAATACCTCTCAAGTGAAACCACCGAGAAGACCAAAAGTGGGGAATGGGAATGCTCCTCCAAGATATCCAAGTCATCATGACTCATGCAAGAACACTCTCCTCATAGTTCCATGTTGAACTCACGTCCAACCAAGGTGTGAGCTCCTTAGACTTCCTGTTGAAATCTCATCAAGAGTAACCATCTCAATACATGTCTCTAACCATAAGAGAACTCAAGCCTCACCTATGTCTCCAAGTATCCATGAGTACCTGTAACCAACCAATCCATGCCAAACTCCAAATGCAATATAGCACTATCATGAAGTAATCAAGAAAATGATCAATGTACCCAATACCAAGAGAACCATACATGATCAATGTCAAAGCTCCAACTACAGAATCATGAACCTATCATGAAAATATGATCTAACCATCTCCTCCTAAGAGATCACATGCACCAAACATACATCTTGGTCTCAAGAGAACATGTAATATGCCAAACTCTAATATAGAATCAAGAGTTCACCATGACATAATACAAAGCACTCTAAACCAAGAAACCATATCTCCAATTGCATGAAGATAACCATACCCTATCAATAAAACCAAAGATGCCAATGAACCCTCACTGCATTGAAGTAGAATCCAAGAGTCCATCCATGACACCAAAAATCACTGTAAAAGACCATCCTCCATCAAATGGTGAATCCACATCACTGCCAATAACTCCCACTGAACTGTGATACCAAGTCACACATGGCATTGTGACAACCATACTCTCCATGAAGATCATTCAGGTCTACATACACAACTAAAATGTCAATAACATAACAAGTAGAACCAAAATATCCAAGCCAAGAGATACCTGCAACCGCCAATAAACCATCATAAACATATCCATCACCACCAATCCATCACTGTCGAAAGATCCCACTAAAAAGTGTAATCAAGCTATCCATGACATCATGATAACAATATCCTCGTGAAGATACAACCAAAATTCCCTCACACAATCAAAGAACTCAAATGTAACAAGAGCTCCCAAAAGGAAAAGTAAAACCATGATCCTCATAACAAGAAGATACACCACCAAAACCATAATCAGGAACGAATCCAACACCACCAACAATGCACCTACATAAACAATCATGACATGCCAAATTCTCTAATGCACAAGAAACATCCATGACACCATGATCACCACCAAAATGTATCAACAACTCAACCCAAACCATGTCCACATATCTGCATAATCATAGTCAACTACATAGGTCTCATATCATGACTGTACCTAGTAATACCATCTCACCTCCTCAACATGACAACAAAACCAACAAACCAAGTGACTAAACCAAGCAACCAAAACTGAATATGTATCAACACTGAAATATCAATGGGAAAAGATAACCCATGTCCAAGTCATAAATGCAACATGTAAGTATATATTTCCTACAAAATTGCACAACTTGTAGATACAACAATGCAACATACAAATCCAACCAAATACTGATAACCAAGTCAAATGAGAGAAATTTGAGATGTACAACTAAGCATACAATGAATCCAACATCAAATCTCCAAGATCTGATCATCCATAAACTCATAGTATCACCATAGTCAAAGTAACCCATAAACATCTTAGATAAGGAAAATAGAAAATAAACCATGCCAAAATAACTCCAAACCTGATCCACTGTGTAGTGCTCTAAACAAGCTTTCCATCGACTATTCGAAGTCCAAAATCTGACTTCGTATGCACCCAATATCACCTCTCAAAGCTCAAAAAAATGCATGACTTCCAGCTAGAAAAACACTATCAAAAATATAAAATATCAAAAAATCACTGTCACCATAGCATAGATCACTGAGTCAACTTTCTAACGAGTCCAATAAGTCAAAAATTAGAGCACCTGGGCAAAAATTATGCCCCTCGGAAGAAAAAATCTAGTTTGCTCCTGAGGCAAAAAAAAATTTAGCCACCCTTGGTGGCTGGGCAGCGGCCCCACCTGGGTAGCATCGCTCGGCTGGTGGCGGACCCAAAATAAGAACTAAATATGATTAAATATTTTACATTGAAAATTTCCATCAGGCCCCTTTATTAAAGTCACTAGTGGTATAAAATATCGAATGGCAAATATATTAAAAGTTTAAATTTTAAAAATTTAAAAAGCAATTTTAAAAATTGCTTAAACTGGTGGAAATGGTGTATGGAGGGCCCGCATGACAAGACGTCGACAATACCTTTCCAAACAGGCACCTACCTGTACCTACCGACATGGGACTATCAACCCTTGTATGGCGGTCCACTGGTGGGAGGGGGGGTCCGACCCCCCTCAAAAGTTTTTTTTTTTCAATTAAATCTATTCGGCCCTCTTTTGATTTTCTTTTGCAGGGAAATTTTTACCAACGGATGAAATATATATATTCTGAGAAATAAAAAGATATCTGTACGGTTGAACAAGGGTATGGGAAAAAAAAAATTGCAATTTTTCATAGTAACAGAAATAAGTCAAACTAGATATCAATCTTTGTCTCTCGACCAAACTAGATCCAATTATGAGGTCCATTTTGTTCCAGGAGATCTTCTGTAAATTTTCCCCCACAAAAACCTCATTTGAATACATAGCAAAAAACCCTTTTCACCCAAAAATTTTCACCCCAAATCCACAAACAACCCATAAAAACAACAAACAGAAAACCCTTAGATCTGCAATAAACAACCTGCAAAACCCTCATATCTTGTCATGCCTTTCATTCTCTCATGCAATGTATAAATTCAAACTTAAACAATATTTTTCTCAACCAAGGGTTATATGACAACAACCATGGCTCTGATACCACTTGTTGGTTTTGTGTGAGCTTGCTTCTATAAAATTAACCACAAAGGTAGTCGTTTAGAGATGGTAAGTTTGCATGTTAGCTCTGGTTAGCATTTGTGAGGGTTTGAAGCATGGCATGGGATGTGTGGTTTCATGCTTGTTCACATGGGTTGCTTGGAGAGGGATTGTTGCTTCAATGGTGTTCATGGAGACTCTGAAGATGTATTGTAGTCTTTATTGTTGAATAATACATGAGAGATGGATGCTTTTTGAGGCTAGGTTTTTCCCTCTTGAGGGTTTTCCTAGGGTATATATTGTGTCATAATTTCATGGGTATGTTGTCTATTCTCTTGCATGTGGATTCTAAATACTTAGTTGCATAGATTTCTCTTCTGGGTTATGAGGAAATTGTCTTTAATGGTTGCAAGTTTCCAACAATAAGGGTTGTGGCCTTGTAAGGGGCACAAAGCCTAAAGGGACCATAGGTACCTTTGGGTACTTTGTGGTACCCTTCTGTAGGCCTAGACTAGTACAACCTATGTAGGGGTTGCAATTTTTTTTGTTTGTTTTAAATGTTTTAAATAATTTTTAAAAACAACTTTGCATGATATTTTTTATTTTTTCAAATTTTTCATTTTAAAACAAAAAAACCTGCATAATTTTTTTAAAACTATTACATCCATGGGGCCATACGACTCCCTAGAGATTTTTTTTTGCCTCACCTATCAATTTTGTCCAAAATTGAAATTTTGACATTCAATTTTATGATTTTCGGGCCTTCTGAGCACGATGGAAAGGTTGGATTTGACCCAAAATGCTCTGAAATAGCAGTTCCTTGTTGGATCTAGCAATGAATCTCCCACTTTAAACCCTTACATATTTGGCCTTTTTTGTCTACTAGAGACAAAATAAAAGGAATATATGACTTTCCTAGCTACTCTGGACTCAATGGTGAGCTCAAAATTTCTCCAGGAAGCTTCAAAAAACTTGCAACTGGCAAGTCAATGTTTGACCCCCCCCAAAAAACTGGTATTTTCTCCACACTTTTATTATTCTCCAAATCATCCAAGCATGCAAGAGAAGAGCATACTCATGTGTTTTGAAAATATTAGCTCTACACTCCCATATTTCCTAAAATATTGTTAACCTACAACTCACAATTGCTCTGATACCATGTATTATTTGGCTAAATAGCCTACCCAAGATGCAAATGAATGAAGGAAAGAAAATACAAAAACAAGAGATGAGCAAGAATAAATTTTATTCTACTCAAGAGAATGTAAAGCCTCAATGAACTTGAGAAATGAGATTAGAAAGGAAATGCATTGGTTATTTAGGCGAAGGGAGAGATAAGATGTAACAAGATTATGACAAGTGTTGTCATCCTATGAGTTGTGATATCTCAGGGTCATTAAAGTTCAACAACCTTATCTAGGCTATGTAAACTTAATCTAGTGTGAAGAGGACCTAAGTATATAACTAGCTAGGAAATGAACTAGTTAGATAAAGTACCTCTTCTATACTAAGACCTAAAATGAAAAATGTAAGATCCCGACAATGTACAAACTGAAATAATAGTTTGCACGCAGATGTGGTAAATCCAGAGGACTATGTACTTTCCCAAAAAAAATAGTTCCAACCACTGTAGGAGGACATAGGATCCCTAGGGCATATGGGTCCTTGTATGGGTATCTTTCTCAACTTTTGGAGTCCTCTGATGTTAGATCTGAGGCCTCAGTTTCCACCTGCAGAGTTGTTGGATCACTATTAGATAATTATGTAAGCGAATTTCCATGAGTTGACAAGATGTAGAGCTTCAAATGCAACAATGAACAATTTGTCTTCAAGCTTCCTTCAATCCTTTCTAAACTTGAAATTTGCACATTCACAAAGAGAAGAAATGTTGTGTCATTTAGGGGCTTGCCTTAGTCAAACCCCATGTTAGTGTTTCCACTTCCACAATGGCAATGTCAATGATAAATGGATAAATGATAGGAAGGAATAATGAAATCACAAAGTGTTGCAACTCACCAACCTTCAATGGCTTCCTTGAAGGATTGAAGTCATGCACATCACTTCAAGGTCTTGGATCTTTCCTACTTGATTGCTTGAATTTCTTGGAGATCTACAACAAGGTTTAGCCTTCACAAATAATAATAACATAAAAAAATATAAACTCACATAAGATTTGAACTGATGTTAGGATCTTGAATTGCTACAATAAAGCTCTGAAATGTTGCTCTTGACTTGCTTGATCATTCTCTTGATAATAATAATTTCTCATAAATTCTCTTTAGTGCTTGTTCTTAGGTTTAAAATGATACAATAACAAGGAATTTATAGGCATTTCTCTAATTTCCCAAAAAATAAATTTTGATAGCCGACATTTACAATTTGAATTTTGAATGTTACAATGTTGACATTGACATATCCAAAATTGGTCCTCAAAAAAATAGGGGGACCCATATTCCCTAGGGAAAATGGGTTCTAGCCCTATTTTCAATGAAATTAAGTCTTGAGGGAAAAATAATAACTGGATGAATTTGTTCAATACTTGCAATTTCTCAAAAAGTGGTACAAATGAGCTATAGAATGCATAATTTAGAAAATTAAGGACCTTAGGCTCAATAGTTTAGGGGGGACAAAAGATAGGGTTAAATTTTCAAGGGTGAAAATTTACGATGTTGCACTATGTAAATCAATCATCATCTATGTTGATATTCTTTGTAGAAGTATCAAATTCACATTAGTCTAGTTATCACCATACATCCATGGTCCATGTTCCTAAATCACATATGGTACCTAATCCACCTTATCAACATCTATCACACATAAACATTGGCTTAGAGATCTTTGAGGATCTTTTGGAGGCATCATTTTAGTCTTTGGATCATGTGTAATATTTTCTACATTGATCTTACTTCCTACATATTCCTATATGGAATGGGAAGACATCTTGCACATGTTTGTGGTGTTGTTTCTTCCCAAGGGGAGAAAATTTTGTTCAGTGATTGTGGATTATATTTAAAATCCAATTTCAAGAACCTACTAGCACTACAAGAATCATTTTGAGGGGAGGTTGCATGGTTTCTCTTCTCCTATCAGTTTTGGGAGGAAACATTTCCTCACATGGAGTTCATTACTTCATATTTTCTGGGGGTGTCACATAGGCTTTCTCTTTGTTCTCTCCTATGGGGGGAACATCCATTGTACATTGTGTTATAAGTAGTCCTTGGGGGGTCATGATGAGTTCATCTATCACTTATCTTGTTTACTTGTACATTTCATTATATTTCATTACATTTCCATCATTTCTCTTTTGGAGAGTTTATTTCCCATTGGGTTTTCTCCTTTACTCCATTTTTATGAGAAATTTGTACATGAGTACCTAACATGGTTTAGTATTTGGGACTCATTATTCATGCATATATTATACTATAAGTTGCACTTAAGGGGGATGTTAGTGTAAATAACTTATCTTTATCCATCTAGTTAGGATATCACTTTTCTACGATTGGCCTATCCACACTCATAGCTTAAGTTTACTTATGAATTTTAGGAATTTGTCTCACTTCATATCATTGAGACATGTGTACTCATCAATTGAGACAATTATTGCATGCATACTTGCTAGTTTCTCACACACTTGTCAAGTGAGCTCATAAGTGTTGCACATTTGGATGGTTAGTCAATTTTTCAATCCTACCTTCCTACCTCATCTACCTTTCCTATATGCAAGGTTGATCGTTGTATATTTATAACATTCATTTTATATTGATAGAAATACTATTGTGCTCATATTTTCACTTGTGGAAGGTTATCAATTTGAACTCTTTGATCTTGGCATTCTCCAACACATTTTTATCTTGTAAATGAATAATGAAATTAAAAATGTAAGTCTTCTCCTTTTTATCCCTTTTATCATTTTCCCATTTATTTTTCCTTTTTTATTTTATTTTCCTTTTTCTAATTTTCCCCTCAAAATTTGGTATTTAAAAAATAATCTAAAATAATTAAGTCATTTTATCATTTCCAAAAATTATGAATAATTTAATTTACTTTCCCAAGTAATGAATTATTTATCATTCCCAATTTAGATAATGATTAAATAATTCCAATTCGATTTCCCCCCAATCAATTATATAACTTCAAATTATAATTAAACAAATTTTAATATTATGAATATAATTTTCAATAAATTTAACTAACACTTTCCCATTTTTCCCCCAATCTCTCAATTTTATCAATGCACCAAATATCATTAAAACATAATTATTTAACCTTAAAAATAATTGAATGCAAATAGAGAAATAAAAAGTCACCATTGCAATCCCATATTTACAAGTTTTCCACAACACATATATTCTTAAATTGCCTCTTATTTGGATTCGAGCCATAAGGTTAATCAAGACTCATATTGTGATCATGCTAAATGTAATAGAGGTTTCCAAACACACTAATCCAAAGTGATATCTCTAATATAATCACCATTGTATAAATAACCTAAACCTATATACTTTGAGAAATGACCTAAATGTGTATGTATAGGTAGGGAAATAACCCAAACCTGCATACTCATGTGGGGAAATAACCTTGTACCTAAACACTTAAGTCACACATCAAACATACCTGCACCATACATAATTGTCAAAGTAATGCATAATCACCAAATGGATTACAATGCCACATAGATAATATAATCATCATATCTAGAATAAATCAATATCAATACACATGATCCAATCATGGAAATGTGATAATAAATAATCATCTACAATTTCACCACAATAATAATAACATCCATCTATGTAAATATATACATATCTATAAAGTTAAAATATGGGTTATGAAGATTATCATAATAATCACATCAATAATCTAAATATCATTTTTTTTTTTGAAAAAACACTTTGATAATCTAGTCATGTATAAATCATAACATTTGCATCATATAATTTAGAACATAATCTCAAATTCAACCATGGCATCTATTCATGAGTGATCTCACACCTTCAATGCATACACATAAAAATTCACAAAATATAATTTACAACATAATCTCAAATTCAACCATGGCATCTATTCATGAGTGATCTCACACCTTCAATGCATAAACATAAAAATTCACAAAATATATGAAGTCCCTACAAGAGCCTTGTTGCAACACCATGCATGCATCATAGCATAGATATAATACTAACAACTAACATGAAGAGGGATAGCAAACCATCTCTAAACATTTAGTTGTTCTAGATACAAGACACAAAGTGCATACAATAACTCATTTGGAAAACATGCCAATCAATCCATAAAATATCTCAAGATGAAATCAAATAATCATGTCTCCTAAAAATCATCTATGACTATGATGTAGAGGGAAAATATCCCACACTCACAATCTCACCATAACAAATAAATCAACTTAGATAATGCTTGACAATGTCATAAAAATCTACAAGAAAGCATTTCAATTCCTCATTCAAACTTAATATATCAGAAATTGCATTCATTTTCAGCCAAGAGGGCTAATGAAATTCTTTACAAAACTTATTAAAATAAGATATGAGATAGCAGCAAACACAAAAATATCTCCTCAAACTATCTTCTTTCTCATAACTCTAGTTCCTATCACCTACAACTTTCATCTAGAAACCTCAACTACAATAAACCATGATTAACCAAAATGATTGCTGCTGCAAAAACATCCTCAAACCTGCAATAAACCTTTAATAACAATTTCCACAACCATCCTAAGAAAATAACTACACCCTCAACAACAACCTTCCAATTCTAGCCAAGAATGGATACCAAAACATAACCCAAATTGCTTGCAATCTTCAAAAACAAGCTCCAAAAGATTCTCCAACAAAAATCCATGACCAATTTGGGAAAACACCTCCAAACATTTATGCCAAAAACCTTCAATAAAATAAAAAATGCTTTCCTAAACCCACTCCCACCAAAATTTCCAAAATCAATCAACAACTTGAACTCCCACTCCATTCAACAAGACCCCGCAATAGAAAAAAGAAAACAACTCAATCTTGGGTGCCCATTTTATTTTTCTGGCATTTAGGAAAGAATAAATGAGTTATGGAAAGTTGTAACTCTCATATATTACGCCCAAGAAGATATTTTTTATTTTTATTTTTCAAGATTTGCCTCCTAAACTATCTCCTACATCAAGATTTTGCAATAATTTAATAAGGCCAGCTATTTATTACATTATTTTGGCCAATAAATTATAATTATTCTCCAAAAAAAAATCACCAATCCTTAGGAAATTAAAAATTAAAATACTTCTATTTTGGTTGATGCAAGATTTCCAATCGACCATGGATGCTCCTTCATCAGACACCCATGGTAGAAATTTTGTGAGCATTGGCTCACAAAATGGATTTGAGTAGTAGAACTACTCTTTCAAGTTTTCACAACTTGCAGTGAACTCCATCACTAATATAGATAGAAGAATTTCTTCCTGCGCCTCTTCCAGTACTTAGCTAGGAAATTTTGTCCTTATCCACCAAGTGTTTACTCTACTCTTGCTTCCACTCGTGGAATTATATCCACCATGAACCATTCTCCTTCACAACATATCTTCTTCCCTTCTTTCCTTCTTCATGGGATCCAACCCACCACAAATCAACCAGCTCCACTAGATCTCTCTTGTATCTTCCCCTATAGCTACCTACAAGTATACATTTGTATACCACTTTACATCTTCACAATCCTTTTTATTTTTTAACTCTTTTCTCATCTCACAATGCAAATCCTTTATAAATTCAACATTACAAAACTCATAAAATTCAGATTCTACCTTAACGACTTCTTTTGTCACAACATCTTCTTTATCACTACTAAATGTGGCATTAGGAAAATTCACCGCCAGCAATTCACCGTCAAAAAATTCACCACCAACAATTCACCACTATGCAAAATTCATCGCATAAAAATTTTGAGATTAATTTTCCATGGTGGTGAATTGTTGGTGATGAATTTTCCTTGAGGTGAATTTGTCATGGCAGTGAATTTTCCCATAGTGAATTGTTGGCAGTGATTTTTTTGATGGTGAATTGTTGGTAGTGAATTTGCTTGATACCATTGAATGGTACTATCTTTGTTATTGCACAAAACAACTTCCCTATTTCCACAATCACTTCCTCAAGAAACTCTTGGCATTCACCAAGTTCCTCGTAGAACACTAGATCCTCATACATCACTGCATACTTTTTTTTAACTATAACATCCTCAACTACTGCAACTCTACTCACAACAACCTCCTCAATCCTCACTTCTAGAACTCCTCCATCTTCATCCAATGCTACAAAAAATTTCTCTTCTTCCCATTTCTCATTTTCTTCCATGCTCTCACCCAATCATACCACCGCAACATCATTTTCCTCTTGGATTGCTGCGCTTTCTTTTGGCTTCTCATCCTTTGCTATAATCTCACCATGTTCCTTCATGCTATCCTCAAAGAATACTTCTACAATATTTTGTCCTTCTTTTTCACCTACATATACAAATACGACAAACTTATTTCCTTTCTTCTTTGGCCACAAATCCTCAAGTTCTTCACATCTAAACTACCTCACGTTCAGTGATTTGTTTACATGCAAATCACACACATGACCACATGTCCTAGTGCAAACTGCCTCCAATTGGTACTTATGCCTGCACACTCAAGAACACTAGCTTTGATGCCATTGATGTAGAGGGAAAATAGCCCACACTCAAAATATCACCACAATAAATAAATAAACTCATAACATGCTTGGAAATGTCATAAAAATTTGCAAGAAAAGATTTCAATTCTTCATTCAAACTTAATATATTAGAAATTACATTTATTTGTAGCCAAGAGGGTTGATTAAATTCATTACAAAACTTATTAAAATCATATATGAGATAGCAGAAAGCACAAAAATATCTCCTTTGAACTATCTTCTTTCTCATAACTCTAGCTCCTATCACTTGCAACCTTCATCTAGAAACCTCTGCTGCAATAAACCATGATCCACCAAAAAAAATTCTTTTGCAAAAACATGCTCAAACCTACAATAAACCTTCAATAACAATTTCCACAACCATCCCAAAAAATAGCTATGCTTGCAACAACAACCTTCCAATTCTTAGCCAAGAATGGCTACCAAAACATACCCCAAATTTCTTGCAATCTTCAAAAACAAGCTCCAAAATATTCTCCAACAAAAATCCACAACCAAGTTGGGAAAACACCTCCAAAAATACATGCCAAAAACCTTCAATAATATTAAAAATGCTTTCTTCAACCCATTCAAACCAAAATTGCCAAAATCGATTGACAACTTGGACTCCCATTCCACTCAACATGACTCTAAAATAGAAAAAAACAAATAACTCAATCTTGGGTGCCCATTTTTTATTTTCTAACATTTAGGAAAGAATAAATGAGTTATGGAAAGTTGTAACTCCCAAATGTCATGCTTAAGAAGGTGTTTTTTTTATTTTTCAATATTTTCCTCCTAAACTATCTCCCACATCAAGATTTTGCAAAAATTTAATAAGGCCAATTATTTATTACATTATTTTGGCCAATAAATTGTAATTTATTCTCCAACTAAAAAATCATCAAACCTTAGGAAATTAAAAATTAAAATACTTCCTTTTTGGTTGATGCAAGATTGTAAATCAACTGTGGATGCTTGCATCAGACTAGAATGATAGAGGACATAAAATGCATAATAAAAATCATTAAAAAATTATTATAAAAATAGTGAAGCCGAAAAATCAATAAATGCTTAGCACAACATACAACAACATAACCAATGCATCCCATAAATACACAGTCATAAAAATAATACAAATAACATACATCTCAAGCCATACAATAGTTTGGGGATTACATTATTTCTTAAATGAAATCACTCACGGTCCACACACACTCAACAATGATACTAGTAGTTCTAGAGAATAAAGTAGGACCAAGAAGATAAACTACCATTTGTAATTAAAATCAATCCAATACCACTAATGTATCCATACAACAACCATTCCATGCTAAATATTTGAGTGTACAAGTAACCTCCATGATACCAAGATCACCACCAATAAACCATCACTATCAAAATATTTCATTGATTCAAGTAACCAAGCTATCCATGACATAATGATAAACAGCCATGCTATTGGTCCCAATAAATAACAATCCAAACATTCTATTCATCCATCCTCTCATGCCAATGTGACATAATAATGCACAATAACCATAAATAAGGCTAAATAACAAAGTAAGTAATAACACTTAGAAAATCTATGGATATAGATAGTATACATGTGAGTCACTAATTTAAACTATGGATAAGGAAAGTTCACTAAATTACACAGCTGGTAGATCCCAAACAATGAAACATGCAAACTTATCATCACATCAGTAACTTACGAATTGGTATAGCAAAAAGGATAAGCTATAAACCACTCATGACACAAACACCATATCAACTCCAAATATGATTTACCAAAAAAATCCATAAATAAGTAACCATAGTCAAAGAATCCAAAAATAAACTAGGAGATAAGAACAACCTCCTAACACTTAACACTTCTCCATCTATCAACCACATAAATTATCATGTTATCCCAACACTCCAATATACATTAATATCTATGAAACCATAATCATCACAATCATTGTATCTACACTCAACTCTCATTGAATCGAGAATACAAGTTTCATGTGTGTATCAACCATGTTCTCAAACTAGAAGACAACTTGTATACCTATCTCCATCAAATTCAACACTGTTAAAACACTTATAAACTTGTATCAAGAAACAAGAAATATTATAAATTAGTGTGCCATAATATTTGTCACATAAAAACATGAAATATAATTTTTCACTCACAAGTTCATCTAAATGATCACATAATCACACCCCATATCTTAATCTCCTATAAGTTCTCAAATATGTACAAAAATATTTTTACTCATCCAAGTGAAAAATAACTGATCCTTTGTATAGTATGGTATAATTTATCTCCATCACCTATTCAAAATATGAATTTTGATTATTTATGTGAAGTGTATCACATGTTAATCAGTTAAAATAAATGTAATCTTCAAGCACCAAATTATAAAAAAAAAAAAAAAATTAATGATTAAACATATGTGACTATGCATTTCTCAAAGAGAGTTTCTTGACATGCCTATAAGAAGTTTAATTATTGATATCATATGTGAAAGTTATGCTTCTAAAAAATATATAAATTCTCCCTTTATGGCACCTAAATTTTAAATTGGTTGCTAGATGGTGGCTCTTTGGTGGCACTACTGATGGTTGGCTAGTGGTAGTGGTCTACAAGTGGTTGGGACTAGTGGCACCCCCAAGTGGAAACCAAAGTTGAGCTTCCAAGTTGTAGTGGCATACAATTGGCTAGGCAAGGTAACCCATCAATCATGCAACCTCACTACAACCTCAAGTGTGTTAGCCTCTATGGGATGTGCATGAATTACCACTAGGGGCTGATCATCTAACATCTAAATTAGTTTTTAAATTTTTAAATGAAAACTTGTAGTTCATACCACCCACCAATTGAGCATTTTTCTAATTTTTTAAAATAAAATTTGTATCAACCACCATGCTTTCTAGTGAATTGACTACATACCTACTGACTGCGATTGGATATAGATATGAAATTTGTACAGTTGTGTGGCTTCTATAAAATCATATAAATAGATCATGTCCAAGATTCCTCTATGGATTTGAAAATGGATAAATTTATTTCGTTACTAAAATATGTCAAGTTAGATATAGATCCTAGGCTTTTGACCCTTTTGGACTCAATGCTAAAGTCAATTTTTTTCCAAGAGGTCTCTAGTAGAATCTTAGCCTTAAAACCCTCATAGAAAGAGCCTTAATAAAAAATTCATTTATCAAATCTTCATCAAACCCCATATTTTTAACAAGCCAATTCTACATATATACATGTTCCTTTGGAAACACTTTCATTCTTTTCTTACAACACCATGGATTGAATTATGCAAAAGAATCTACTCCTACCATGGGTTGTACAACTAGGAAGACCTCCTCCCATAGCTTGACAACTAGGTTGTAATACCAAATGAAAGGAAGACAATTGCAATAATAATAAATATTTCCACATAACCTCAGAGAGAGAAATATGCAAATAAGTATTCATAATTTACCATATAATATAACATACAATCATACTATTAAGATAACACAAGCTATATGAGGAAAAAACTTAGCCTCCAAAAGCATCCACACTCAATTTATTACTCAACAATGAAATATTACAATACACTTATAGACCCCCCATGATTTAATTCGAAACATCAACATCCTCCAATGCATCCTTTGTGTGTCCAAATATAACGGGTAACAATGCAACCACACATCACATGACATTATTTACATATGCATTTACAAGAGAGCTCAATCAACCTTAACCAACAAGCCAATGTTTATGATAATCAACATCAATAACTACTTGTGTGCTTGCTTTAATAGAAACAAGCTTGTACAAAACACCAAGTGGTATTACATAAACCATGTATCTAATACCATGAGCTTACAAAACCATGTCCCCCTTATTTACTTTTGGGTACTAATTTTTCTCAATATTAAATATTTTCTCAATGTGCAATCCATATTAAATATTTATCTCAATGTTAGATAACACATTTTGTGGTCCCAAGAATGCCTCCCATGTGGCACACACATCTTTGGATTATCTAAGTGCCCCATAAATAAATATTAATTTTATATTGTAAAAAGTATACAAAATGTACACAACACACCTTTTTCCAACATAATGTGCACTACCTCACACATATTATTAAATAATGATCATATAATTTACTTTTGTTAATTATTAATCCTAAATTAGAATCAATAATTTTGTTTTAGATTTTTCATCAATCTAAACATATTTTTTTATTTAAATCACTATTTGATTATGTATTGTTATTCTACTCATAATATCTTTGTAAATTAAATTGCACACATGTATGGATGAGAATGCATTCAATATAACATCTTCAATCAATTAAAAAAATGTAAGATAGATATACCTTTTAATATTTATGAATAAAAACGCATCGATATAACATGTTTAGTCAATAAAAAGAATACAAAGTAGATATACCTTTTAATATTGAACAATTTTATTTACTAAATTATAAAGAGTAGAATAACAATACTCAAAATATATAAAAGAACAATGTCTTTAAATATGGGACTGATATGCCCATCCTAGCATATGAGTCCCAATGTGCCTTAATTTTAATGTTTTCAACATTTTAGAGTTGATTATGAGCTCTACAGTTTCTAGGTGCACCTCTCCGATTCCTTAGTTTCCTATTCTATTTTACATTCATTTCTAGGTCATTTATTGGAGTCTTGCATATCATTAAGTTTCATAATTAGATCTTGCATATTACTAGTATTTCCAAGCACTAACTTGGTGATGAACCCCTTTGTAGTCTTCAATAATTAAATAAATTATTATTTATTTAATTATTTTTCCTTTCATTCCTCATCCATAGTCAGATGATAATTATTATTTGTCTGTTGACCTTTTCCATTCTTCTATAATTAAATAATTATCAAAATTATTTAATTATCTAGTGTCATTCCTTTCCCCCATTAAGTAATTGACTCAAATTAATTATTTAATGCCTCATTCCTATTTCTTCCTATTTAATTAAAATGCTTACATTTTAATTAAATGCCCACTTACCTTTTCCTCAAATAAATAATTTAAACAAATTATTTATGCTCCACTTACAAATTATTTATGCTCCACTTGTCCAGAGATTCCTTTCTCATGAATTAAATGATTTTAATTTTTAATTCCTCCATTTTCTTCCACCACTATCTCATCTGTGAATCTCAACTGTCGGTTGACTCTGGTCTCTTTCTATCTTGATCGTCTGTTTTGTAACCTCCACTCTTTTGTGTTGCATGTCTTCTCATCTGTCGATCTTGGAATCTTTCTAGAAGCTTGATCTTGACCATCCGTTCGAATGGTTGTCTATAAAAGAAGCCTTTCTCCTCCATTTTTGATTTAACAACCACTTATCTCTAACTTTCATGCTCACTATTTGCAGGTATTTGCACATGTTTAATTCAATCTGAGGGAATATTTGCATAGGCAAATTTAGGAGAGACAAGAGAAGTTATTCAACTTCAAATATGGGGAGTGTTTTTACTTGAATGTTTTCATTTTCCTCATGCTTGTTTGTTTTCTCTTGTTTTAGATTGGGTTATTAGCTTATAAGTGTTGTGTTTGTCAGTAGAATCTAGGCTAGTAGTGATTTCCCATATTACAATAACAACATCAATAACTACTTGTGTGCTTGCTTTAATAAAAACAAGCTTGTACAAAACCATCAAGTGCTATTACATAAACCATGTATCTAATACCATGAGCTTACAAAACCATGTCCCTCTTATTTACTTTTGGGTAGTAAGTTTTCTCAATATTAAATATTTATCTCAATGTTACATAAAACATCTTGTGGTCCCAAGAATGCATCCCATGTGATGCATACATCTTTGGATTATCTAAGTGCATCATAAATAAATATTAATTTTATATTATAAAAAGTATACAAGATGTACACCACACCTTTTTCCAACATAATGTGCACTACCTTACACATTATTAAATAATGATCATATAATTTATTTTTGTTAATTATTAATTTTTTTAGATAGTAGGAATCGGGTAGACCCCCCTATAAATTACCCTAGTAAATTTTTTTCACGTGACCAATAATGCTAACACAACATGCCCTCTGGTACCACGGGGACAAGGGGAGACTAGACCTCATGACCTCTTGCTTGTAACAAGATGCTTTAGCTAATCGAGCCAGGTCCCCCACCCTTATTTTTGTTAATTATTGATCCTAAACTAGAATCAATAATTTTGTTTTAAATTTTTCATCTAATTTTTTGATTTAAACCACTATTTGGTTAAATATTGTTATTCTACTCATAATAACTTTGTGAATTAAATTATATACATTTATGAATGAGAATACATTCAATATAACATATTCAATCAATAAAAAGGATACAAAATAGATATACCTTTTAATATTTGCAAATAAAACACATCAATATAACATGTTCACTGAATAAAAAGAATACAAAGTAGATATACTTATAATATTGAATAATTTTATTTACTTAACTGTAAAGGGTAGAATAACAATACTCAAAATATATAAAAGAACAATATCTTTAAAGAGAATGTTACTTTTCCTTATTAGAAAACAACTAAGATGTTTGTCATAAGAACAAATGTTAAGAAAAAAAAAAACTAAGAGCTTTTAAAGCTTGCTTAGTCTCTAGTCAATGAAATCCCAAAAGATAAGTATGTAAGCAACTTTTGAGCTGTTTTTGGACTATTCATGGTAGATTCTTTATTAAAGAGAGTATAGACATTCTACCCATCATCTTCAAGCAAGATATCTTCTTTAGATTCTTATCACAAAAGATTGTTTTTTTAATATAAATAACAATTTCCAATAAAAAAAGATAATTAAGTTGTGGGGCATTGGAGAAGGTTAGGTTTTGATTAGATTATGAGTCAAAATACTAAGGAAAGTATTTTGCAAATGATTAGCTAGTGATGTACATTCTACGTAACAAGGAAAAAGAGGTGCAATCATTATCTTTGAATATTTAAAGCATGATAAATGTAATTGACTTCCACACCCACTTAACGTTCAACACGTGTACCTTTATTTCTTGGCATCCTTGAAAGCTTTGGAATTGTGTGTACCATAAGACTACATCAATATCAACTTCTATGATTGATTTTTTTACAATGGACATGGCTAAATTTTATATTAATTTTGATATTTTTTTATATATATAATGATACATGATGTAATCTTATGTAAGTTGGGTTCATTCTTCAAGTTTTTTATTTATATTTATATATGTGTATTTTTATATATTTAATCATAGTCTTATATTTTATATGTATATGAGTTGATATATTCATCCACATCAAGCATTTATTATATTGTCTTATACACATGTTCCAATTCAATTATTATTTATATGGATGTGACTATTTACCTACCTAGAATCACTTTTACAATCATGAGGTCGACGTGGTAATAAACTTGACCTCTATCTTTTCAAAAATTCTAATTCTAATTATAATCATCACCTTTTTATTTTCTAGCCCTAAGTTGATTAGATACATGTTCACGTGAATTGGTACTCTATACAAATGTTTAAATGTGTTTATTAGTATTCATTTTACACCTCTCATTTCTCAAGTATCCTCTCCCAACTCAAGCATTCAAGGAGCAATTAATAGCAAAACATTTGGGTTTGATGTATGAAAAACGAGTAACAAGTTTGCATACAACATTCTTGAATGTTTACTTGTCATATTTGATCTTTAACATATATTTATAGGGGTTAACTTAAGAGAACGTCTCTTTGCAACATAATGAGAACACTTCAAAAGTATTTTTAATTACCACTAGTCTTTAAATAAGTAAAAATAACAATGTCGATAAAGAAAAATCAAGCAAGCAAAAGAGTAAAAGTATGCATTGCATAGGATCAAATCTAGACAAAGAGGACAAATCTAGAGTCATGAACCTAACCTAAACTAATAGACTTAGCTCCAAATAATATACACACTAACACAAAATTTGATACATTATACTAATAAAATAATCATATTTTAGAATAAAAATAGAATAGATTTCAAAATCATTATCAACGAGAATCATTCTTCAATCACAAAATTAAATGCCTATATTTTCTTATTTACTTTTTATATTAACATTTAATAATAAAAAACTTGATCTATTTCAATTATTAATCTAAATTATCTATAATTATATATAGTTCATTGAATTAATTTAAATTAAACTTAAAAATCATAAAACCAATTATGTTTAGGTGATATATAATAAAGTTGCATATCACTTAATCCTTTTCCTAAAGATATTTTTTGAATTAGTGTGTTAGGGTATTAGATGTTTTAATTGATCTTTATCAGATCAATTAATTACTTATTTAGTTTTTGTCTATGAACATATTTTTTTTATTTTTTAAATATAGAAGTATTTTTGATTGGTTGAATAATGTGAGGTTTTATTATATTGTTTAAATAAATTGAAAGTTAGTATGTTTAGGTGTAAATATTATATTGGTTTATTTTTCATCTCTTGATTTGACAATTTAACATTTGTCAAGTTTAATGTCTTTTTTTGGGTATGTTGAAGGCAATTCTTTTTTATGAATTTTTAGTGTCAAAAATTGCATACCCTTGCTATTTCACATTGCATTGGGTCCTCACTTTAGCATTCTAATATAGAGTATCTTAAATATTAAATTTCAGCACTTTGGTTTAGTATGTCTATACAAACCCCTTCCCTAAACATTCTACAAATTCATGGCCTCAATTATACTCTTATTGTTAGGCCTCATTCTTCCTTGGTGAATATGGTGGGTATGGTAGATGCTCACCCATGATCATCTTGAGAGCATAAAATTCTCAATCCTATCATATCCTTCTCTACTATTGGTATGCTTGTTAGCATAGAGGACGATCCCATGCACATACTTGCTCAGTTCGATAAAGGAACCATCAATGGGTTATTATTGAACCTACTGTTGTCACATGAAATTGCACCCTACTAAACACGAACCTCAACATTCTGATGATACAATAGAAATGACCTCAAGGTGTGGGACCTTTGCATGACTGAGGTCGAGTCTTCATAGAAGGCCGACTTCCTCTTTCAATCAAAGTGCAATGTGTTGGTCCAACCCAACACATGAAAACCTACCACTATCCTACTCTATTAGCTCACAGGGGAAAAGGGTTAGAAGGAGAACATGAAAGGGAAATGGGAGGTGTTACACCAAGATGGAAAGTTGTTTCTTCCTAGCCAAGATTGCTCAATACATCGAAGAAGGGGACCAAAGGAATCACATAGTTCTCTATTTGGTTGATTCTTAGAGGTAAACATGGAGGCTAGCATTTAACAAGGTGTTGGAAGGAAAGAAAGATTTTCAAAACAACAACTATAAGCAAAATAACTTAGCATATATGCATAAAAATGATAGAAAACACTCAGGTATGAAGGTAATAAAAGATTACACATACAAAAAAAAGGAGAGAACTAGCAACAAAGATCAACTTCATTAATGTAGAGGCATAGAGCCAATTTTTACAATTGCAGAGTACAAAATGCAAGTCTTCCAAGGAAAAAACTCAAAGGAGCCAGAGGAAGAACCCTTGAAATGAATACATTTATTTCCTTTATAGATCAAGAATAACTTAGAACCACAAATTGAACCCTAACCCTAACTAGGGTTAGCAATGAAGTCTATGTGAAAGAATGGAGTCATCCCATGAAAATTGTGATTGGGACATGGATCCATCAGAAAAGGACAATAATCTGCAATAAATGAGCATGGGCACCCATAAAATCCACTTGTAGAAGTCAGGGAGAAATAAATTTTTTCCTTAAAGCCATAGAATTGAAATGGGCCACTCAGAAAGTGATTTGAGCATTAATGTTGTCACCCAAAAAACATGCCAAATCTATGGGAAGGTTAGGGTGTCAAGCTTGAAAAGAAACCTTTTCTTATGCATTAAATGGTCCAGACCTCCAAAAAGATCACATTGTCAGGAATTGGGCGTCGAGATTACCTCATACCACATGCTTAGAACAAGGCATGATAAAAATTTGGAACTTGAAAATAAGAGGTAAGAGAGAAGTCTTACCTCCAAAAATTAGAGGTAAAGGTGAAGGCTTACCTCCGAAAATTGGAGGTGAAATTTTTAAAAGAAGCTATCAGGGAAAAGGGGGGGAGAAGAAAGGTTTAACTCCTACAAAGAAAAGGAAAAAGGAAGACCGAAAGCTTGAAAGAAACATAATTTCTGAAATTGGGAAGAAGCCTTACCTCTTACTTGAAGAATGTAAGAGGTAAGAGGGAAGCCCAAACCTCGAACCTCTTAGTCAAATTTTTGAGAAAAGCTTTTGGGAAAGGAAGGCAAGAGGCTTAAGAGGAGAAGTGGGAGGAATGAAGAAGGGAAATAGAACAATGGAGAAGGCATGTAGATAAGCAAGTAAGTGATAATGTGAAATCCCAAAATGTTGAGACTTAACGATTTTAGGAACCTTCAAGGAGAATTCATGAAAGATGGACCATGTAGGATCTCTCAAAATAGTTATCAGTGATGGGTCATCTAAGGGTTGCATGAAATGTCAACATTTTTGGTGACTTCTATGGGATGATTTCCTACTAATCATGGGATCCAGAGGCCTTATCGGTCCATTGGGCATAGAGTCATGAGGGTAAAACTTCATAGATGGGCCTCCTTAAAGCAAAACAAAACATGTGTAGGTTTGAAATTGGAGAAAATAATGAAAGCTAAGAGCGAGCATTCACTTAAGGAGTATTCAGGGTGTGCAAGAGCACTTCATGGAAGCAAGATATTTACAATATGTACATGATACTAATAGGAAGCAAAGAATGAAAATTTTCCTCTATAAAAGATGAAGCTTTTGAAGGAGTTGATCTCCCTCAAACCATAGTTGTAGACCTCACCCAACTACAACCACTAAAAACTACTACCACAATGCACATGGAGCCACACAAGATGCCTACAAAGTGAAGGTTCACTTCACTATAAAATTTTCCATTGTAGGGGAACCATGTGATGAAAGTGTTAGATTCATTTGACACTAGCTCCTCAAGTGAACATACAACAGTAGGAGGAAATTTTTTGAAGATAGGTTAGCATCCAAGAAAGACCTTCTATAGAGGGAAGAGAACTCACCTCACAAAAGGATAGGCCAATTTCATCACCGTTGAACTCCTCATTGCATGAACTAAAGCCAAAAGAGATAGTTTCTAGCTCACATGGTGATGCAAAATATTCCAAACCTATTTGTTGATTTGCACAAAGAGTCTCTTCTTCATGCACCTCAATTGAAAAGATTTGAAGCTCAAACATACTATCAAATTGAGCAATAGGAGCATCACTCTCTAGGAAGATGTGCGGCTACTCAATAACTACTAAATTACTTGTATTGATGCACACTTCATCAACACAAACCTCATATTTTTGAGACACTTCGAGTGAAGAATTGAATTCTTCAAGTCGTCTCTATTTTAATCTCTTCTTGGCAATTGGATGCAAAATAAATAGACTCTTGGCATGTAATGGCTACCACATCCTCTATTGTTTCCTCATTCTTATTTTTCTTCCCACAAAGCTCCTCTTCTAGGGGTGAAGGATTGACATCCAATCTTGAACAAAAATCTTATAAATCATCCCAAAAGAGGTCCTCCACCTTAGAACTACAAACTTCAAAAGATTGAGGATCTTAATCCACAATAACAAGGGATACACATGTTTGTTGTTGTTTCTCCAAAACCATGGGGCTTTCTCCATCCATCAAGTTGATACCAAGCTTCTCAGAGGCTTCTACAGATGTAGGTATATGTGATCTATCCTCCTTGTCTTCAATTAAAAAAGGAAGGAAATCAAAAGAGAGGAATGATTCCTTAACTATATCAATTTTCTCTATCTCTTTAATGTCTTGCTACTACAATTGGTCATCTTCAACCATTTATTGCAATAGATCAAGGCACTCATTGTTAAGAGCACATGAAGTCTCCCTAGGAATAGCCTCTTCACTCCTAGCCTAGAACCGCTCCCTCCTCTGTTCTTCTGACCAACTAGCTTGCCAAACCACTTATTTTACCAAGGGTCCAAGGGGGGAAATGCCATATTCTAGAGCTCCATCTAGCGGTACTTTTTGGATAAAAACCCTCAAAGAGATTTTTTTAAAATTTCCTTGTAAAATAGTATAACATTTTTGTATCATGAGATCTAGTTCTAACTGAGTGAAGAGATAGAGATAGAGAAAGGGGGAGATATTTAGGGAGAGGAGGGAGAAAGGGAGTGAAAGACTATTATTTTTATTTTATTATAAAAATAACATGTGTGCTCTAAAATGCTTGTGTTTGTAGCTACCTTGGTTATTTCCAACCCAAAGGGTTGGACTTACATATCAATTCCCAAATACATGTTTTTTATAAATTGTAAAAAAGTGACTAAATCTCAATTGTTCTCTCCATGAGATTTGTGGGTAAGTGTAGAAAGATGAAGAACCAAAATGTGGTCATGCCACTTTTTGGTCTCATATAGTAAATAATTCAATTGTGTTAGCATTATGGCTTGGTAATGCTCGAGCCTAGATTTGGTCAATACCAAGCCATAATGTGCTCATGTTATAACAAAAGCATGTTATAATATGGGATGCTATAATGCACTAACATTATAACATGTGTATTATGATGTGAGAACACTATAATACACTTGCATTTCCAAGAAGAAAAAATTCTCTCTCTCTCTCTACCTCATATATCTCACACTCTCTCTTTCTCATCCTATATACATGAAATATAAATTTACATATTTAAATTGCTTCCTTATACTTAAGTTATATTTTATGTATGTATTTTTAGGATGTTTGAGGATGGTTTCAAATATCTAGGAGTTATAATGCAGATCTAGGTTTTGGAGGATCTTATAATCTCTCAAATTTGGTCAAATTTCAATAATCAATAGGCTCCTATCACCTTGCAGTTATCTAAGGGTAGTTGAAACTATTCAAAATAATCATCAAGCCTCTCCTTAGAAATAGGAGGACCTATTCTTATCCAAGAGACCCAGAAGTGGGATGGGAAATCCCTCTACCCCCTGTTAGGAACTAAGATCCAACCATAATTGAAACAAAAACCTTTGAATCAGGAAGATAATCAAGCTCCATTACCATTACTACCTCCCTATCTCTCTTATCTATATATCTCGCTCTACCTCTCTCTATCTCTCTATTTATTTATCTCCCTCTTCCTCTATATTCATCTATACCTCTATCTTCCACTCTTCGTCTCTATCTCTAGATGTCTCTCCCTCTCTCTCCCTCTCCTTCTTCCTAGACCTGTATATGTATATCTCTATTTTTCCTTTCTCTATCTCTCTCCCTATCTATATCTCTCCATATTTTTCCTTATATATATCCCTATCTTTATCTCTATTTTCTTATCTCTCCATCTCTCTCTCCCATAATATCTAAACCTATCTCTCCCTCCCTCCCTTGTTCACTCTCTACTTCTCTCTATCTCACCTCTCTCTCCCTATTCCTATAGATGTCTCTCTACATCTCTCCCTCTCCCCTCTCCCTCTCTCTCTACCTATCTCGCCATCCCTACCTCCCTCCCTATCTATCTCTCTCTATATATTAACCATTATATCTTTCTTAATTTATATTTATCTCTAGATGTCTCTCCCTCTTTCTATTTCTCTACTTCTCTCTCTATTTCTCTTCCCTGGCAACAAAAGTGGGAAGGGAAAGCCCCCTACACCCCCCATTAAGAATTAAAATCCATACGTAGATAAAACAAAAACCTCTAATTCTAGAAGATTATTAGGCTTCATTATCAATAGTGAGAGAGATAAAGAGGTAAATAGAGATATAGAGGGAGATGGAGAGATAAATATAGAGTTAGAGGAGAGAGGGATAGATAGAGATGAAACAAAAATATTTATAGAGGGAGAAATGGAGACAAAGAAAGATAATGGTAGAGATAGGGAGAGATATAGGGGTAAAGAGAGATGGATAAATAAGGATATATAGAGAGAGAGAGAGATGAAAGGTGAAATATGGATAGATAAAGATAGATGAGGGAGATAAGAGGAAAATAGAGATATTGATATAAAAGTTTAAAAAGAGAGGGAGAGAGGGAAAGTGAGGGAAAGATAGGGATGGATAGAAAGAGGGAGACATATATAAACATAGAAAGGGAGAGAGGAAGATATAGATAGAGAAGAAGATAGATAGAGATAAAGAGAAATAGATATAGAGATAGAGAGAGGTAAAGGGAGAGATAAAAATAGATTAATATGGAGGCAGAAATAGAGAGGGAGAGTGATGCAAGAGCATCCAACGGTTTAGGGAAATCTTGCATCACCCAGAAAAAATGTTTTTCCTTATTTTCTTTAGTTGTTTTGAGTCCCATGATGGCACTTAAGGGGTGTAAGACAATCAAAAGTCAAATATAGCGAAAAATGATCACTTACTATTTTTAGTAAGTCAGCCTAAGCAGGCTTGTATGGACTTGAAAATTTACCCCAAGGAGTAGAACTGAAAAACATTTCCAGACACAAAAGAATCACCTCAATACTATGCACGGTTTAGGAGATATTAAAGCTTTTGTCTTGAGAAATTTCTCCAATGCAGCTTCAATTTTAGATATGAAGACTTTAGAGGCCTCGAAACAACTTGAAATTTTGACAAACCAAGGTCTATGGTGGTTCAACATTGTAGATATCTTCGAGAGTTTTCCAATAATATGTAATAATAGAAAATAGGACACCCAAATCAAAAATTATAGCCCTGCAAAGTTGCTCCTCTCAAAACTGAATTTCATCAAAATTTCCTCCTAGGCAAGAAATCAATCGGCAAGACTTTTGGTACCAAAACAAAAGGGAAAGTTGAACTTTCTAGAACATTCTAGGGCAGTTATTGGGGTAAAATAAAAAGGGTTAGGTGGGGGTTGTAGAAGGTGGCTCCGTTAGTGCAGATTGTGGCTTTGAATAATATATTTTGTTTTGAGAGTTGATTTTGGTGTAATGAATCAAGCCCATGAGGTTGTAGCATATAAGTTTTGAATTTGTAATTTCATTTTCTGAAAATAATTGAAAGTGAGTTTTTCTTTTATGTCTCGCATCTTTTATGTTGGTATCTATTGTTGTTATTTGTGTGTGTTTTGGGTGGTGTGGCCCTCACCAAGTGGTATTAGAGTAGGAGTTCCTAAGCCTACAACAAAGCATTGAACATGAGACAATTGCAACAGGACCTGTGAGTGTGGGTTGAGTTCAAGATTCCTCCAAGACTTTCCCAGCATGATAGAGATAGAGGCCAAGGCAGTCGAGGAAGAGATCCACCTAGAGATGAAATCAAATCCCTTAGAAGGAAATTAGAAACCTTGCAGCAAGAGGTTCGAAGAGGAGATGTGCAATGAGAAAGAGATGACAATAAAGATGGCATAGAAGAGGAAATGGAAGAGGAAGAGCGGGATCCAATGGATCCTAGAGAAAGAAGATTGTTGTGAGTGATCTCAAGCATTGGGAAGAAACCTAAAATGGAGGTTTCAACTTTCAATGGAAGTCTAAATCTTGAAGAATTGATCAATTGGATCGATGCCATGGAAGAATTTTTCAAGTTTGAGGAGATCGAAGATCCTCACAAAGTGAGATTTGCAAAGACAAAATTGAAAGGTTACGCTAGTTTATGGTGGAAATAAATCCAGTTAGAATGAGGAAGAAAAGGGAAAGATAAAATTTTCAAATGGGATAGAATGGTGTCAAAATTGAAGAAACAATTTAATTTTAGTTGATTACAAATTGGAGTTATTCAAGAAGATGTAGAGCTTGAGGCAAGGAACAAGGATGGTGAAAGAATATACAAAGGAATTTCACAAAGTCCTAATTCAGACATGACATTATGAGGAAAATAAAAAGAAATTTGCTCATTATATTAACGGGTTGAATCCAAGCATACACGAAGAATTAACACTGGTAAGAATGACCACCATTGAGGATGCTTATCAATTTTCTCTAAGGGTTGAAAAACGACTGTACAAGAGGTTTGAGAATAAACAACAAGGTGGAGTTCATGGAGGAATGGCTGGTGGATGGTCATATGGAGGTCAAAAGAAGGGTGAAGGCTCTAGTAGCAGCCAAAACCAAAAAGTAGATAACACCTACCATCCTCATGATCAAAATAATGGAGACCAAAGAGGAAGAGGAAGATCTAGATCAAGACCAAGAAGAGGAGGCTTTCATGGAACCTGTTTTTAGTGTGGAGAAAGACATAGAGCCTATGACTTTCCTCAACATCAAGGAAGGAAAAATAGAAGACCTGAGGGTAATGCACGAGTTGCACATGTAGATGAAGATGTTGAGTCTTCACATTATGAGGATGCAAAAAGAGGAGAGGTTCTTGTTACTAGAAGAGCCTTGTTGAATGAGGAGAAGGAAACAACTCAACATCAAGGAAGGACAAATAGAAGACCTGAGGGTAATGCACGAGTTGCACATGTAGATGAAGATTTGAGGATGCAAAAAGAGGAGAGGTTCTTGTTACTAGAAGAGCCTTGTTGAATGAGGAGAAGGAAACAACTCAAAGGAAGAATTTGTTTTGCACCATATGTAAGTGTGAAGGTAAAGTTTGCAATGTTATTATTGATAGAGGTAGTACTAATAGCCTTGTTTCAAAAGAAATGATTAGTAAGTTGCAGTTGGAGAGAAGAAGGCATCTAAATCCATACCAAATTGCTTGGTTGCAGAAGGACCATAAAGCCTTGGTAAACAAACAATGTCTGGTAAAGTTCAAGATTGGAAATTACCATGATGAGGTATTGTGTGATATTATGCCTATGGATGTTTGTCATATGTTGCTAGGAAGACCATGGCAATTTGATCGGTGAGCAGTACATGATGGACATGCCAACACCTATTCTTTGACAAAGGATGGGGTTCATCATAAGTTGAAGCCCTTGAAAGAGGTAGAAGAAAAGGTATGCAATAATGCAATAATTTGTTTGGTTGATGGAAGAAAGTTCCTAGAAGGTATGAGGCATGAGCATATGTGTTTTGCATTGATCCCTAGAATTAAAAAAGAAGATACTACTGAGGAACCTATAGAGGTTTCAGATTTGTTGAATGAGTTTCAAGCTATTATTTCTAATAACATACCTAAAGATTTTCCTCCAGTACGAAAAATTATTCATTAGATGGACTTGATCCTTGGAGCTAGTTTCCGAATAAGGCAACTCATTGTATGACTCCAACAAAGAGTGAAGAGTTGAACAAACAAGTGCAAGAGTTGTTGCAGAAGGGATTGATCAGAGAGAGTTTGATTCCATGTGCAGTACCTATAGGAATAACACCAAAGAAGGATGGGGAATGGAAGATGTGTACAAATTCTAGAGCCATCAACAAGATCACCATCAAGTATAGATTTCCCTTGCCAAGAATGGATGACATTATGGATTGTTTGAGTGGAGCTGAGTACTTCATGAAGATATATTTGAAGAGTGGATATCACCAAATATGAATTAGAGAAGGAGATGAATGGAAGACAACCTTTAAAATGAAGGAGGGCTTGTACAATGGTTATTCATGCCTTTTGGGCTAACCAATGCACTGAGAACATTTATGCGGCTTATGAATGAGGTATTGAAAGAAATTTTAGGAAAATTTGTTACTGTTTATTTGGATGATATTTTGATTTTCAGTAAGACATTGGAGGAGCACTTGATGCATATCCAAAGAGTTTTTGAGAAGTTAAGGGAGGAGAAGCCGTTGATTAATTTGAAGAAATGTAGTTTTTTGAAAAGGGAGTTGGTGTATTTGGGATTTTTTGTCTCACTAGAGGGTCTTAAAATGGATCCAAAGAAGGTGAGAGCTATCATTGAATGGCCTACCCCGAGGAATGTTACAAAGGTAAGATCATTTCATGGTCTAATAAGTTCTTATAGAAAGTTTATTAAGAATTTCAATATTATTTGTGCACCTCTAATTGAAGCAATGAGAGGGGATAGAAAAGAGTTTAAGTGGACTACAGGAGTAGCCAAAAATTTTGACATGTTGAAGAAGAAAGTTACAAAGCAACCTATTTTGGCACTTCCAGATTTCAATAAGGTCTTCCAAGTAGATTGTGATGCTAGCGGCACTGCCATAGGAGCCATTTTGAGTCAAGAAGGTAAGACTATTGCCTATTTTAGTGAGAAGTTAAATGATTCTAAGAAGAAATATTTTGTCTATGATCAAGATTTTTATGCTATAGTTTAGGCTTTGAAGAAATGGAGACACTATTTGTTTCCAAAAGAATTTTTTTTATATACTGATCAGTAGGCTTTGCAATAACTCAATAGTCAAGGAAAGCTAAATCAAAGGAACTTAAAATGGGTTGAGTTTTTGTAGAGTTATACTTTTGTTTTGAAGCATAGGAGTGGAAGGTCAAATAGAGTTGCAAGTGCCTTGAGTAGAAGGCAAGATTTGTTGATAGAGATGAATATAGAGGTTGTTGGGTTCAATGAACTCAAGATTTTGTATCCTGGAGATTCAAACTTTGCAGAAGCTTGGAAGGCTTGTTTGGAACCTATTACATTGGATAGGACAAAATGGTTAGATTTCTTAATCCAAGATGGGATATTGTTTAAAGGAAGCCAATTGTGCATTCCATGTAGTTCTATGAGAGAGAAACTAATCAAGGAGAAGCATAGTGGAGGATTGGTTGGACATTTCAATTGAGATAAGACCATTGCTCTTGTTAGTGAGAATTATTATTGGCCAAAATTATAACAAGATGTGAAGAATTTTGTACAAAGTTGTAGAGTATGTCAAATGGCGAAAGGAACAAGTCAAAATATTGGATTGTATCATCCATTACCTATACTTGAGAGGCCATGGGAGGATATTAGCATGGATTTTGTTTTGGCTTGCCAAGGACACAGAGAGGGCATGATTCCATATTTGTGGTGGTGGATAGATTTTCAAAGATGGCACATTTCATTCTATGTCATAAGATCAGTGATGTTGTTCATGTTGCAAAGTTGTTTTTCATAGAGGTGGTGAGACTACATGGTCTACCAAAGAGTATAGTTTTAGACAAAGATATCAAATTTGTTGGTTATTTTTGGAGGACATTATGGAAGAAGTTGAAGATGGATTTGAAGTTTAGTTTTGTACACCATCCACAGACTGATGGGAAAACAGAGGTGGTGAATAGGAGTTTGGGTAACCTGTTGAGATGCTTAGTAAGAGACAAGCCCAAGGGATGGGATTTTCTTATACCATAGTCTGAACTTGCTTACAACAATTCTATCAACAAGAGAACTAGAAAATCACTATTCTAGATTGTGTATGGGAGTAGTCCAAGAACTGCTTCTGAACTAAGAAAGATCGATAAGGGGGAGAAGAGTAGTGCTAAGGCACATATTTTGCTGAGCACCTGAAGAATTTGCATGAAGAGGTGAAGAAATATATCAATAAGATGAACTCACAATATAAGGCTTAGGCATATCAGAAAAGGAGGTATAAAGAGTTCTAGGTAGGAGACGAAGTCAAGGTTCATTTGTGAAAGGAAAGGTTTCTAGTTGGTACATACAACAAGTTAAAGATGAAGAATTTTGGACCATGCAAGATTTTGAAGAAGCATGATTCAGGAAATGCATATGAGGTAGAGTTGCCCGATGAAATTCATATTTCAAAGTAATAATCCATTTCCGAAAAACAACATGAAAACATTTTCTTTTTAATTCAATTTATGCATTGTAAGAAATTTCTACTCAACAAAAATAATAGAAGTACAATAGAGATATTACTAAAAAATAACCAAATGATAAAAGAATTTAAATAAAATTTTAAAAAATAAAAAATTGAATATATAGAAAATGACTCAAATCATTAGTTACACCATTCCTAAATTATTGACATTTTGCTCATTATAATTGATAGAATTTGATGAATGATAAAAAGAAACCAGTGTCTCCAAATTGTCAAATAGTGGGACACACTATTGTATTGTCACCCTTTAATGATAGATTAGATATCTTGCATAATTTCTTGCTATCCTTTATCTTTGCACCAAATCTATTAATTATATCCTAGGGTTTTGACCAAAGGAGAAGGTTCTTCCCTAGCAAAGTCCTCAAAAGTGTCCATCAATACTACTTTTATATTCTTATTTGAGGAGGCAAGGCAAATAGGTTTCAAGTGACTAGAACTTCTAGATATCATTAGTCATTACTTAGAACACTCTACAACTAGATCTAATATCAAAGCATATTTTAGATCCAATAATCTTCAACCACGTGACATCAAATTCATGCAAGAAAGTTCTCTCAATTTCTATGTTATTTAAAAGAATAATATATTTCTATTATTTTCTAAACTTTTTAACCTATAATCAATTGTTTAATTGTATTAAAGTTATTTATTTACTCTAAAACTATATTTACTTTATTTTCAACAGTAAGTTCATGATTCAACCACCAAATGTGAAACAAAGAGGTGGTCACCACTTATTTATCATTATAAATATTGAAGACGAGACAATTAAAATGTGCAAGCATTTTTCATTGAAAAAGACAATTTGAATAAATAAATCCTATAAATGAAAATAGCTTTCAATTTTTTCTCATCATCACATTATTTTGATGCATTGATCAAATATTTTAAAGTTTAAACATATCAACAACTATTCTTAAACATCATCTGATTCAATAATTAATAACAAATTTCGATCAATAAAACAACTATATACCACCTTTTAATATCTAAAATATAAAATAGAACTACTACTTAAAACTTTTTAGTATCAATAAAATATAAACTTATATGAACTACCACTAAACCTACTACTTTATATGATGGCTCTAAAAACTTAATCTTCTTTATACAACTACCCTTGTTCTCCCTCATAATGTATTTCATTCTGATCAAACTCCTTCAAGAACTACATGCCAGTATTTGTGGCCATTAAAGCTGAAAATAACTTAAAAGAATAGCATAGTAGGTCCCCTTGGTGGCTTGAATCATATGATTTCTCATGTTTTTTCTGGAAACTACACGTTTGGAACACTGAACTTGTCCAACTCATTTGGTGAATTGATAATGTCAAAAGCTGACATTTTCAATGGGCTTGGTGGGAGGGCCACCAACAAAAGATAAAGTTGCCTTTTCTATGGACGTGTTTTCTTGTGGGGCAACTTCCTTAGCAATCATCAGTTATTTTGAATGCATAATCTACAGTATTATGATATGATATTGAAGAAAAATATTAGGCAGACAGAGACATGAGTTTTAGGCATATAGTCAGAAAAGGTAACATCCAAATAACTAAAGTGAACGTTGGTATAACTGTGTGGCCCAGAATAGTTAGAGTGCAGACATTACACAACTACTTCACGTCTAGACAGTGAGAGCTCAATGTCAACTTCTGCAACCAATATTCCCTTTCTCTTCTCCTTTGGCATTCTCTTTCTAACCATAGAATCGTGTGCTATTGCAGTAAATTTTTGACCCAAGACACGAACATCAACTATACCAATAAAGCAACGATACATGAACCAACTCAATTGCACTATCAAACTCAATTCAAATAATAGTTTGAGAATATTAACATCAATGATCATTTGCTTGATCTCCCATTGTTTGAAAGTGGAACAAATTCTCTATCTACAATCCCATGCATCTTTTTCATAGCACATGATCACCAAATCTTAACAAATATGTTGAATTACATAAATTCTTCTATTTATGTTGAATTACATAAATTCTTCTATTTTAGTTATATGAGAAGGATAGATTCAAGCAATATTCTACACACCACCAAAAGAAAATAAAATTGAAATCTCTAGCGTACAAAATCTATAAAAATTTAAACTTTAGGGAAAAGCAGAAATAAATATTCATGCATCTTATACACTCAACTCCATCCATAAACATCATTACATTTCAAATTATTCCCTATATTACTATGACACAAAGTGCATGAAAAATAATGATACATGCTTTCACAATTGTGGTCTTGAATTCTTGCTCAACAATGATCTTTCCTTCCACCACTATGATACCTCCTCACACTAGTTGTTGCAAGCCTAGTAATTCAATTTGGTAGTACATTTTGAGTGTGGAGGGAAGAATGTTGAGTAGATAAAAGGGTCAATCAACAATGGAATAATTTTCTTTTATATTACATTTTGTTGGTGGTCATTTCATCAAGTTAGATGTGCATTAGCAAGAATGAGAAAATAGAAGGTATATTCTCTAGTGGACCTCTATTTTAAAGAGTGGCCCTAGCATTGATTCCATGCTTTGAAAACATGAATGCAAATTAACAACAATCACATAGGGGGATGATATTAATAGTTCCCAAAACACATCTATGAAGCAAACAACTTTAGCTCTAGTGCAAATTACACACACATAAATCTACACTTATGAATTGTATGATATTGGTGAGCCATGGAATGATGTGTTATTTAATACAAAATAAAATAATCCTCTATACCATTAAAGAAAAACTCAAATTACCAACTTCATTACTATTGTGCAACCTTAAGCTTGTTGCATTTTTAGTAAAGTGTTGCCCACTTTAGCCTTAGCTGAGGTATTCTTGTCTTGACTCAAATTTTGATTCAACATAAATTTTCTTACAATTTGATCATGATATAATGTTGTAGTTTAATATTATTATTTTACATGTACTCTTTTATATTACACCACTATCAAACGACCTTCTTTTAAAAATTCAAGAGGGTATTTAATAATTTCCAATCTCCTAAGAAATATAAACATTATAAACTATATTGCCAAGCCTATGAATTTAACAATTATGTGCTCTCAAATTTTTTGAGCCACCCTATGCCTTTTACATTGTCCAACATCTAAACAAAGCTAATGATTACAATGCATGCCTTCAAATTTTATAGTCACATAATAATAAAAGGGTTTAGTTGTGTCTTAAACCATCAAACATATTATTGCCCAAGGAACATGTCAACTGCACGTTAAAATGGTAAAATAAAACTACAAGAAACTTCCCATTTGTCATTTTCACCCATAATGTTGATCTCATTGAACTTTTATTGAGCCATTGATCTATGACATGTGATAACATCGTAGGATTTATATCAAATACACTCAAATATGATTTCAATCACTACATGTTACAACCCCATTGATTGGGGTGATAAAAATATGAATGTGACCAAGGAATTGTGTAATGAAAAGATAATAGTATGCCACCACATATACATTGAAGATCAACTAAGACCAATTTTGTTATGTTTGTGAGATTTGTGGATATTAATAATGGAGGGTGACATCACACTATTTTCAAATCTCCTACAATTTATCTTGAACATTGAAATTATATCCATTAAATCTCATACTATCTTGTTAGACCATTAATTCTCAATGATTTTTGAATTGAATAAAGATATTTACAGTAATAAAATTTGATGTCACATAAAGTATTAAAGATGTATTGCTGCCAATTTTTTATTAATTTTAAAAGTATTTTTTTTATTGTGAGCCCATATATAGAGAACTTTGAGAAATTCTAAACTGTGAACACCTCTTCAATATTTTTATATGGTACTATGACTTAAAAAATACAAATGAATAAGAAAATCTCACTTGAATGCATAGTACTACATGAATATGAAAATAATATGGGATCAAAGTTTGTGTTGAAACTATGATATGTGGATCTAGACAAAATAAAAACAAACTCTTTTAAAATGAGAGTGCATAATATTAACTATTAATTATTAACCATGTCATCAACCATGATTATATATATTGTGCTTAAGAGTATAAGAATCAAATGATTAAAAAAAATATCCCTTCATTGAAAGCTTCAAATATGGTGAGTAATGAGTGTCATGGGATAAAATGGCTTCATGGATAATAAGTTTTTAACACATAATTGAATTATATAAGAAATTAAACCATTTATAGGGTGGTAATCAATACAATAAGGAAACACATTTTCTATTAAATTCCATGTATGAACTAGTCAATCCTAATTGTTTTTTTAAGGTCCAAATCGATTGATAATTAATATTTGTGAGTTCTTATTAATAGAATTGAGGCTATTTTATTTTACAATGCTTTAAAAGGATAACAAGGATATTTATTCAATGAACCTACTACATATGAAGAATAGGGACATGGAGCACTAAGGAGCTATTGTGGAGCTACCTTGACAAAGATGAATGTTATAATTTAATGAAGACTAATATGGACCATGGAAAATATTGTTGTTTTTAGGATATTCAATTTGGAAGCATGTCTAAAACAAGCATATTGCTACCAATTTTAGATGAATAAATTTTCATAAGATAAGAAAGATAATTACAATGTCTTGTATTGGAACTATACACATGAAAATTACATAACAAGTTACTTTAGATTGAAAAATCATCACTAAGTATAATAAAGAGTTATTTTGATCATTAAGGAGTTTCCATTTAAAATCAAGTCTCTCTAAATGAAGTGATTGTAATAAATTTAGAAAATTAGACCAATTTGGTGGTCTCAATACACATATCCCATTTGAAATTGAATTGAGTCTTGTCACTTCAATTTGGGACCCTTTTACCTTAGAATTTCAAACTTGAATTTAACTTTTGTAATCAAATTGGTGGGAAAATTTACTAATTTTTCTTTGGTAAGGAGTCTATTTAATCTTAGTGCATTGACATTGTTATGGTTATGGTTGAAATATAATTCAAGAATATGAAAATATTATTTTTCATTCAGAATATTAGGTCCACTAGTTAATACATGATAATGGACTTGTTTCTTAGATAAAAATGTAAACATTGCTTATAGATAGTATAAAATCTAAACAACATAAAGATGTATGTAGAAAATACTAAATACAATAAATCTATATTTTTATAATACTAAAATTGATGAGGGCTAGACCGCCCAAAAACCCATAGAAATCACAACAAATAACAACACAGAAGATGCAAGACAGAAAAATGACTCACTTTCAATTATTTTTAGAAAATGAAATTACAAATTCAAAGCTTACATGCTACAACCTCATGGGCTTGATTCATTACAACAAAATCAACTCTAAAAAGAAAATCTACTATTTAGAGCCACAATCTGCACTATCAGACCACCTTCTACAACCCCCACTTAACCCTTTTTATTTTCCCCAATAACTACCCTAGAATGTTCTAGAAATTTCAAATTTGCCCTTTTGTTTTGGCGCCAAAAGTCCTACCATTTGATTTTTGGCCTAGGAAGAAATTTTTATGAAATTCACTTTTTAGAGGACCAACTTCGCTAGGCCATAACTTTTGATCTGGGTGTCTAATTCACTATTATTGCATATTGTTGGAAAGCTCTCAAAGAGCTCTACAACACATCAATCCATCGTAGGTCGGTTCAGCCACCTTTTGAGCTGTTTCTGGGCCTCTAAATTTTTATATCTAAATTTGAAGCTTCATTGGAGAAATTTCTCGGGACGAAAACTTTAATTTCTCCCAAACCGTGCAGGGTATTGAGGTGATTCTTTCGTGACCAAATTTTTTTTTGAGCTCTACTCCTTGGGGTAAATTTTCATGTCCATACAAGCCTATTTTGGCTAACTTACTAAAAATAGTAAGTACCCATTCTTCGCTATTTCTGACGCTTGACAATCTTATACCCCTTAAGTGTCATCATGGGACTCAAAACAACTAAATAAAATAAAGAAAATATTTCTTTTGGGTGATGCAAGATTGCCCTACACCGCTAGATGCTCTTACATCAAAAATATTACTTTCATTCAAAAGAGGTATTTAACAAACTTAATATATACTCTTACCAACAAGAATATAAGAGAAAAGTACATGTACACTAGTAGATATTTTTTGTAAATATTAAATATGATAAATCTACATTGATTTATAGAATTGGTTTCAAATAAGGGGCTAGATTAGTCAATACATTAGATGGTATTGTTGTTATCTAAAGTGAATTCAGCTTGCACTTTAAAATCATGTAGCATATGATTATAGTGGGCTTGTTTTTCTAACAATCCCTTACATTTTATTCTAGCAAGTGTTAGTGGAAATTGTTTGAGAGGATGGTCTTGAAAAAATCATTAAAAGGTCCTCTAATCTATAGTTTTAAAATAGAAGAAGGTAATGGGTGTACATATAATCACACAATTGATGTTAATTAATACAATGTATATTTTTATATCATGTAATGCTTCAAAATATTAAATTATGACACCACATGTTATACAAATAAGCATATTGTGTTTGCATAAGAATTTAGCATTATGATCTTGCCTTGTACTTGTACACATGTAGTAGACGTTGGAAAAAGCTATGTTGTATAACTTTCATAATGTTTGTAATGTAAAATATAATATCGTGGGAAAGAAGTTGTTATGGGATAGTTGTTGATGTAGTAGGAGGGGCAATAACCCTTAACTTTTGTTAGAGATACTCAAAAGTATCTTTAGGAAGAGCCTTGGTGAAAATATTTGCAACTTGATCCTTTGTAGGCACATACTCTAGCTTCACCTCATTCTCTGCAACCTTTTCTCTTAGAAAGTGAGACCATATAAAGATATGTTTTTTCTATAATGCATTATTAGGTTCTTTGAAATATTGATAGCACTTGTATTATCAAACAAGATAGAAATAGTTTCATCATATGATACTCAGATATCCTTCAATTTTTGCTTCATCCATAACACATGTGTACAACATGATTCTACTACAATATACTCTACTTTTGTAGTAGTTAATGACATTGAATCCTACTTCTTACTCAACCATGAAACCAATCTGCTTCTAAGAAAGAAAGTATCTCCACTTGTACTATTTTTTTCATCTTTACAACCTTCCCAATCTACATTTGTATATGCACTCAAAAAGAAATTAGTAGCCCTAGGATACCACAAACCAAATTATGAAGTGCCCTTCAAGAATCTAAATATTCTTTTTACTATTGCAACATGTGATTCTCTAGGATCTTTTTAAAATCTTGCCACAAGACAAACTGTGTCCATGATATCTGATCTAGTAGCGGTTAGGTATAGCAGTCCACCAATCATTGATATATACTTGCTTTGATCAACCTTAGGGGGTTCAATATTCTTTCTCAAATTACAACCAGTAACCATAGGAGTACACACTAGTTTAGAATCCTCCATTCCAAAAAAATTCAACATTTTCTTGGCATACATTAACTAAGAAATAAAAATACACTCTCTTTTTTTGACTGATTTGTAATCCAAGGAAAAAATTCATCTCCCCACACATTGACATCTCAAACTCATTTTGCATCTCATTTGAAAACTTCTTGCACATGCCTTCATTTCCCCCAAAGATTATTTCATCAACATACACTATTGCAATTAGGATTTGTTCTCCCTCAACCTTGAAGTAAAGGTTGATATTTGCAATACCTTTCTTGAATCCTTTCTACAACAAGTACTTATCCAACCTTGCATACCAAGCTTTAGGAGCTTTTTTGAGTCCATAAAATTCCTTTTTCAACCTATAGACCATATCAACATTATCTAATAACTAAAAACCTTCTGGTAGTTCAATATGCACCTCTTCTTCTAACTCACCATTCAAAAATGTAAACTTGACATCCATCTGATATACTTTGAAGTATTAATGTGTTGCAAAAGACAAATATTCTAATGGCTTATGTCCTTGACACTAGATCAAAAGTCTCTTCAAAATCTATTCCTTCCACTTGTGAGTAGCCCTTGCACATAAGTCTAGCCTTATTTCTGACAACTTTTCCATCCTCATTTAGTTTGTTCCTAAAAACCCATTTAGTTCCTATCACATTCTTGTTTGTAGGTCTTTGGACCAATTCCCAAGTCTTATTCTTCTCAATGTACTCCAACTCTTTTTTCATAGCCTTGATCCAATTCTCATCTTTGCATGCCTCAATTATTGTTTTAGGTTCTACCTCTGAAAGTAATTTTTTTTTACATGTTCTTTTATCATAGCAGCCTTTTTCTTGTCAACATACCTTTGCTCTTATCTTCAATGATCTGATCTGCAGAATGATTCTTATGCACATACTTAGAAGTCTTAGGGATATTTTCTAGAGCTTCTTCCTCTTCAACTATCATCTCTTTTTCCTTCTCTTCATCTTTTTCTTCTTCACTACAAGGGGATTCATCAAATTCATATCTTTCTATCAATACAGAACTTTGATGTGGTTCTTCATCCACTTTGACACTTGCACTTTCAACAATATTTTTCAACCTTTTATTATAGCACCAGTAAGCTTTGCTTCTTGTAGAGTATCCAAGGAATATTCCTTCAACAGATCTTGCATCAAACTTTCCTAAGTTTTATTCATCTCTTTTGATATATAATTTACTTCCAAACACACTAAAATATTTCATTGTAGGAGGTTTATCATACCATAACTCATAGGACGTCTTTGAACTATTCACTCTTGCTTGACCTCTATTAAGTATATACATTGCAGTATGAATTGCTTCTCTCTAATGGACATACGATAGACTTGCTTCCTTCATCATAGTCCTTGTTGATTCCTAAACTATTCTATTCTTCCTCTCCACAACTCCATTCTACCAAGGAGCCCTAGGAGCTGACAAATGCCTCTTAATTCCATAATCTTCATAAAAATTGTTAAACTCATTGGATGTGAACTCACCACCTCTGTTAGACATTAAGCACTTGATTTTCATCTCCATTTCATTCTCAACCATAGACTTGAATGCTTTAAAACTACCTAGAGATTTTGATTTTTCTTTAAGAAATGCCACCTAGGTCATTCTAGAATAATCATCAATCAATAACATAAAATACTTGTCACCTTGAGAGCTTCTTATTCTGGTAGGTCCACATAGGTCTATATGCACAAACTCCAAGGGACCTATGGTAGAATATTCCTTAGTCTTGAACCTCTTCTTTTCTTCATTCCAAACTAACATTCCTTACATAGTACATTGATAGGCTTTGTAATCTTTGATAGATCTCTCACAGCATCAGTAAAACTAATATTTTATAGGCTATCAAAATTGATGTGTCCCATTCATCTATGTCATAGCCAACTTTCTTTGATTTGATACATAAAGCATTTAGCACCACTACCTTTGATTTGATAAACATGGCCTCTTGTCCTTATTCCTGCAGCAACCAAAGTTTTAGATCTTCCTTTTTTTTATTTCACAACCATCATCTTGAAACACAAGATTATATCCTCTGCTAGACATTTTCCTACACTAAGAAGATTATGTCAAAGACCCTTGACATAAAGAACATCATCTATTTTATGCTTGTCATCAAAACTAATTGAACCTTTTCCATAGATCTTAGCATATGTATCATCACAAACTAACAATACCACCATCAAACTTTTGAAGTTTAACAAACTTACTCTTATCACCTATCATATTATTTGAGCATCCACTATCAATTACCCAGTAATTTCTCTCTTCTCTTGTATGAAAAGTAGTCACCATAGTTCCTTCAATATTGTGATCTATTACCAAAGCACTTTCCTTCATACATCTTTCAAAATTAGTAGAATTAGTTCCAACATTTAAAGTCATGAACAAGCATTCATCATAGTCATCATCGAGATAGTTTGATTCCTCATCATCAAATACACCATTGTCTCTTTCAACATAATAACTCTTCTTGACAAATTTTCCTTTATGATCCTTATATTTTTCATTTGAAACTTTGATTGCAAACTTAGAAGCATAATGACCTATCTTTCCACAATTGAGACACTTAAAGGGTAACTTACCTCTATTTACTAGTGCCCGTTTTCAATCTCCTTACAAAATTTTCTTCCACCTCATCAAGATCATTTGGATGTGATTCATCAACCTTCTTTTCCTTGCAAATTTTTAAAGTAGTTTCTTTCTTTGTATCATATTGACCAAAATCTCTTAATTCATAAGAAATTAAAGCACCAAACATCTGATCTCTAAAATAATTATCCAAATTATGAGCTTCCTCAATAGAAGAAACTTTAAAAATATAAGCTTTAGGAAGAGTTCTTAATACCTTCTTCACAACTTCACTTTCTTCTAGCTTACCACCAAGACCATTGATGGTGTTGACATTTTCATCCACTCTAAGCATGTAGGCAGTAATATCTTCATCTTCAAACATCCTTAGGATTTCAAATTTGGCTTTGTAATTTTGCATCTTGTCTTGCTTGACTTTACCATCTCCTTCATATATGAATAACAACAGTGAATACAATTAGGCTCATTGCCAAGTGCTCACTGCCCAAAAAAGAAGAAAAAATCACTGTCAGGTGGCTCACTGCCAAGAAGAAAGAAGAATAGATGGAACTATTACAAAGAGATTCACTATCTCATAGCAAAAGGAAAAATCCACCACTGTACTTTTGCACCATCCACAACCTTTAACTCACTTCCTTTAGCAACTTTAAGCACAGTAAAAATGTAGACACCTTATGTTCACTGCATCTAGAGTCATAGGTATTTAAG